>JTDE01001507.1:126432-136658 GCA_014338405.1 Paragonimus skrjabini miyazakii | reverse complement strand
ATAGGCTGATAAATACATGCGGTGGTTGGTGCCTACGAAGTAGAGGACCCGGTGCAGTTCGGGTTCGGAGCATATCTTATACTAACTCACCTGCACCCAGTCGGGCAAGTCTTTCCTGATCAGACCATGGGCAGTCGGTTGACCATCATGACAGTTTAAGCAGGACTGAAACACTCAGGCTTATCTATTGATCTCAGCCGAGAAACATGTCTGGAGCTAGTGGCAACTCGCTCTGGCGTAGGTAACTCAGGTGAGTCAAACCACTACATGTAGGTACTACGGATCTGTCGACTACAGTACTAGCGGAATATTGCAATTACGAACAGACAACTGACGATCAATCACATTAGTGTGGGGGTAGCTACCCTAGGCAAAAGACTCTCAATACTGCGGCAAATCAAAATAAATCTTGACACTGGAATCGGTTGAGAATCTGTTGACCGATGACTTACGATGAACTGCGTAAGCAAATCAGTCCTGGAATGCGCCTCATTTATCCGTTTTTCCCCAGTGATATTTTCTGAGGTATTCTGGCAGGGTCATACTAGCCCTATACGGCTCCAGTACCGCATTCACAGACAAGGTGATGTTGACTAGTCTCCGTCCAACTTTGCAACTGAGTGCAAGCGAGTTCACATTGATCACTCCTTTTGTCCGCTGTATGTATGGTCTCTCGTTTTGTGCGCGCTAATCCCCTCCTGTGTGTATTAGCCTATCCACTTGTACATCGGCTAGTGAATCTCATTGGCCCAAGAGCTACATATAATGTGCACAGAGGAAGCGCCATGCTTGTGTCAAACTACTTGTGCTTTGAGTGGAAATGTCAAAATGATCTGGAGTAGAGCCTGCGAGTAATCTGTATCACTTATATATATATACTTTTTGACTAGGCCACGTTTCCGAACCGTAGAGCAAAACAGAACGTACACAATAATTATGTACTCTTCCTTTCAGCGACAATCGAACGTCTTTTCGATGTCACAGATGACGCAGTTTGGCAAACGCAATTCGTTCTTTTGCTATCCTCGCTGTTAACTCATCAGCAATATTACAGACTGACGAGATATTGCTACCGAAGTATGTAAAACTGTCCACATTCTCAAGCGGAAAGAAAGTAGGAGTGGAAATGCCCCAGTCTAGAAACAGTACTTTGCACTTTGAAGGTACGAAGCGCATTCCATACTAACCAGCCCGGTCACTCACCTTGTCCTGCACGATCTGCGTGTCTTCGGCCGAAGACAGTGTCATCCGCATACTCCAGGTCGTGCTCCAGATCGATTACACGATTCTGAAGCTTTAACGGTCATTACAGATAACAGCGATTGGAAATCGACATTTCAGTTCACATTTATAAATCTTTCGGCAACTTGGGTCACCATTTTTCTTCAATTCTCTACCACAATTAGTCACTTCACACTTTTGGCAACAATTTCTAAGAAGCTCCTCTGTTGTTTTATGTGCGCATGTTTGTAGCTTCTTTTTACATAATCCTCTGACAATTCCTCATATGCTGCTGTTCCAAATTCCCTCGGTGAGACGTAGCTCAAGGGGATACGGAGCGAGTTGGAGTAGCTGGTCATCTAAACGTGGCGGCTCATTGAATATCTTATACGCAATGGAGTGATGTGAATATCACCACTGTTTGGAAAGTAGCAGTTTCAAAAGCAACTGTATATTTTTAGAGAAATTATCTGAGAATACTTCGTACAATTTAGAATCTGAATTTCCGCCGCTCTTGTGAAAAATCGATTTTACTGCCTCATTCTCCGCTTACTGTTGATTGATGAACTGACCTTTTACTTATCCAGTTCCTGTTCAGATCAAAGTTATTTGCCTACAAATGCTGGGGTCCAGCGACTGTATCTTACTTTTGGTTTAGGTGTCATTACACATTCCTCCCAATGGTCTGTGTCCTGGTTGTGTTTAGATCATCATAGTTCGCATACTTTCACATTCTGTGGCGTCATTCCTAGTTCCTTTTCGGTTGACCACGCTGGTCATACCCGACACAAATAGACTACTGGGCGATTGGATTGTTCACACATTTTATTCAGTAGGCATGTCGTCCATACTTCCTTCGTAAGTAAATCTAGTCTGTGCGTATAATTCAGTAAAACAAACTCATGGAGTGGGTCGATGGCGTACATATTCCGACCATAGCCGTTTGTAACTGATTCTTCCTTGTCTTCCACCAGCCTGCGTTCTTTGGCTGCTAGTGCAGTGGAAATTAAAATTGCTTTCATCCATCTGAGTAGCCCGCATCTTTACCTAAAGATACACGGTCTGCTTTTCTGATTCTATCGCCTTTCGAATTCGTGGCATCGAATACGGAATAAATACATGCTGAATATAACATCTCCAGCGTCGACAGTGTGCTATTCGAATATGAGTTTATGGTTGAGGTGCTTGTGCTAATTACTAACTCCACAAACACGCGAGTCTTCAGAGTCTCCAGTGATACTGCGAGTTCAACGGTAACCTAATCCAACAGTGTAGTAAACACTAATATGACTGGTTTTTTTTCGGGCGATAATCGTCATGCTTTCTTTTATGTTTCCCAAATTCTACCCATTGTATCCAGTTCGATGCATCGCGAACATTCATCTCAAGTAGTGTAGCCACGTTTCTTCGATCTTTGTCACGTTCATAGATTAAAGCAACGCGGTTGATGGCTTCATTAGAATGATACTGCTAGTGGATCACGTTTGCCCTATGAAAACGAAAACGGCGAGTGTGATGTACTTTAAGACATTCCTTTTTATATGCCGATGTCACGGGGCTATTAAAACCTTTCATTGCCCAACTGACCTCAATAATATTTTCCAGCCGAACTGAGTTTTTGATGACTTACCATAACGTTCAACGGCTCATTTGACCATGGGCACTGATTTGTGACAATTGAGCATGTCAATCAAGTGAATAACTGGTAGACACTGAGTCCATACCTGTTTGGAAACGAAGCCTTAATGAAATAAGCAAGACGAATCGCGCAGCACCGTTTGATCCAGTTTCAAGACTGCGTAATCCTACTAGGGAATCGAATGTCAGCTGTTTAAAGTGAACCCGGAATATTCTGATCCACGTTGTCTGGGGTAGGTTCAGTGTCCGATGAATGGTCCTGTACTATTCCAATTAGCCAGTCAGATTGCATCCGTGCAATCAGACGCCTTTACGTTTCAACCTTGTCTATGCTATTTTTTTCTTGCTCGATTGTTAGCGTCTCCATATTCTGATTTGTTCTAACTCCTTGATTACCATTTATGGTCGTCGCTGCTGACTCACGATGTCCCCTAACTGCCTTCTGTGACGATTGACTGTCATCTATATCCAGAGCCTTCATGATCTAGTTTCAGACTTTCCTGGCAAATGTTGACGCTCATGTGTTCTCTTTTCCTGGTTGGGTATAAAGCCGTACAGTCGAATGCGTAGTTATAGAAGAGACGACTCAATAAGAACTTATTACTACTCTCTGTCTAGGCTACTGGTTTAGTGTGTAAACCTCGTCATACCGTAATACCGCCCGCATCACTGAACTTATTTTAAAGTGACGTCCGGATATACCAATGGGGCAATGGTGAAAGCACACTTAACAGCAATAGGTTACCAACCAGCTGGTGAAAGGTTTATTGTCATTTTGAAGATTCGCACTAATCAGTATTTTTACTGTGTGCATGTTCTATAAGTATTCTTGCCGGTTGACATCTTAAACGAAACAAGGCGACATGCTAGGTGTACACTGCATTACACACCTCAGATTTTGTTTTTCTGAGCAACATTTTATCCGAACGTTTCGTCGGTTACATTTGTCATCACATCAGTGCCACCCGTTTAAAGCTGAGGAGACGGAACTTCGTATGATAGGGCGATGCAACCCAATTCGTGCTCCGACGTCATTTTTACTCCGCAATGACTTCACCGCTTTCGTGCAGTTGATTTTCATTGCTTACCCTATCGCCAACTTTGAATGTATGTCCGGTTGCTGAGGCAAACAGAATTCCATTTCCGTACATAAGGCGATCGTGGTCATATCAGAGGTACTCATACAGACAACTCTACTTGCTTTCGTTTTGTTCGTCGCGTGGTTCCCACAGCCCTGTAGGACCTCTCGCTGGTCACATACAACCGTGCGTATGCTCAGAACAAATAGATGCATTGACTAAATCGCCACGTGAGGTAAGGTGGCCTGTACAAACACTTAGAAC
This sequence comes from Paragonimus skrjabini miyazakii, assembly GCA_014338405.1. Taxonomy (NCBI): domain Eukaryota; kingdom Metazoa; phylum Platyhelminthes; class Trematoda; order Plagiorchiida; family Troglotrematidae; genus Paragonimus; species Paragonimus skrjabini miyazakii. The sequence goes on along the minus strand of JTDE01001507.1, from coordinate 132,456 downwards.
GTATCTATGCACTTTAACCTGAACTGTTTGTTTGATCAGACACTCCCAGTTAGGTCAGTCGAAGGTGCCACAGGTTTTAGACCTTTGAATCTCAATCATACAACTCCTCCCGTCGACCATCCTTTGAGAAAAAAATTGTTTGAGATAACTTGAATGACCAAGATGAGTGATCTCCCCTACTTAGCCATTGTTCGTTAGGTAACAGTAGGTTGCTTCATTCAACTGATGCACTAGTAAAAGGGCATCGATTGGTGAACAGCCGTTTCATTTATATGTTTCATCCGAACCAGCTAACGGTTCTAACTTGCCCCTGTGAATTGGTCTTATCCACCAACGTTTGCTCATAAACGTTAGCACTGTCCTATTAGTACAGTACAGACGAACCATTTACGTGCAAGACCTCGTCCAAAAACCATGTTAAGAATTCTCTGACGTCTACCGATAGGAGAAACCTGGGAGTTTGGCTTACTGAAAAGTAAATTTTTAATTCACAAATAATAGATCAGCCAGATAACTATGGCCTAGCGTTCCAGCCTAAACCATAACTTTGGGACTGAAATGTACGTCAACAGCCCACTGGTTTGGTCTTGAAATAGGTCAGTTTGCCTGGGAGACTGCTTCTTCATTCGACACCGTCCAGTGGGCGTCCGCTCTTTATAGATGTTAAGAGTAAAATATTTTTCAACGATAAGCTTGATCTTTCAAATGGTTTCCGCAAATTTCATTGCCGGACTAGAACTCGGTCATTCTTATGGTTTATTTGGATGTTTACAAACGTGCTGAACGAGTTAATCCATTCGTAGTTGTTCAGGAATCCGTCGATTTGATTAATTTGTTAAGTTTGTTGGTCTTACATCTTTACATCTTTGGTTAAAACATTTGGTAATAATTTTCATCTGTCGTTGATAATTAGGTGGGCAAACTTTCTCTTTTGTTGTGGGCTTCAGGGTAACAGCTTGAAACAGCACACCTAGTGGGTCACTGCCGAGCACAGCACAATTGTATTGGTTAAACGACAGCGATTTTCGATTAAATGCGCTCAAGGACAATATCGGACCACTGTTTGACTCGATTTCATGCAACTACGTCATTCGTAATTGACCGAATTGATACTGGTTTGAGAAATTTGCTTTTTTCGCGTGCTGACGTCATAACTGCCTACCTATGAGGCTAGGTAAGGAATCACCGATCTGTTTTGGCGTTCTTTTCCGGTACATCCGTAGATCGTTTTGGTATCACTCCGGCAACGTAGACCTATCACTTTGTTGTATTTGATAAACGGCGTCCCTCCTGATTTCCCCAGATGTACTGTATCCCCATTTCAAATGTAAAATCTTCAATGTGAAATCTCCCACCTTGGTTGACATTCTTTTCGAACGTCACTGGGTAAATCCGGTTTACCCCCGGAGCGTACCACACCCAAGTGCTTCCGGTTGTTAGTTTGAGTGTGCTAGCCAATGTTGAGGAGTCACAAAACCTAGTCACATTTACAGCCATTCCTCGAGCCAAGTTGCGATCTTTGGTGATTTTGTTTGTGTGCTATCTAGCATACTGGAAACATTGATACAGACATTACATTTAATTGCCCGCAATGCACTGGCCATCTAAAAGGCGTATTCGGACCAAGATAAATTCGGATTTACTTTAAAAGTTGCGACGTTAGAATACATTGGCTTACAAAAACGGGCTTTCCGATGAATGACCGGGAATATATATTCGCCCATGACTTTCTCTTAACTTGTGCATTTGGCTTGGAGACTTTTATGTCGTTGACAAACGTAGGTTTCTAAATGTTGTGTTATCATCGGTAGTTGTTGACTGTGAACGATGAACTCCTGTATGTTAAACAGGTGTCGAGACGTCGTGGGCTATCCAAATTGCTTAAGTTTGGTTGGCCGATCCACATAACTCCGGCTGTGCGCGGAAGAAAAAAGTGATCCGTGCGTCATCTTTCGGTAGTAAGTTTTGAACTGTGGGGACTGGGTCGTGGCGGGTGCATGTTTTATCTTGGCCAACTTGTCACAGCCTTCCACCTAGCAATTGATGACCACAAGCTTCCTCAGTGACATCACAACGGGAGTCACTCATCGCGGGTCGTCATTTGGTGTATACTTTTTTTTACTAGACTTTAGTTACAAGTACGCTTTGTCAACTCCTGTTGCGTCCCACATCGGGACTCCCATGTCTCTTCGGTTACTGGAGTCCACTCTAGAAAGGTAAGTTTTTGTTGCTTACTACAGAATATTCAGTGAGAAATCGGGGTTCAGCGCCAGTCGTAATTCGGTTGGGAACCGAAATTGAGCCACTGCGAATTTTAGTGAAATCGCAAGGAATCTGGTTTACAACGATGCAGTTTGATTATTGTAGTACCTGAGCGTCTAAACCCAACTATTTTCTGCGTTTCGTTTTTCAGGGACCGCATCACTTTCGTGTCGTAGTGCTGAGTCTTTTCACTGTGGTCATCACTCCGTTGTGCATGATTTCCAAGGTTCAGCGACTAGCCAACATGAGTGCGTTCGCACTTTTCTTCTATTCTTTGATGGTGATACACGTGAGTCGTTTTTTTTGCATCAGATATTGCGCAGCGTTTCGGCATTTATGTGTTTAGATTGGAGGCAATTTGTAGCAACAAACAGTCTCGATACTGTAAATTATACGCACCACACCATCTCATCGATTTTTGAGTCGTACGTTAGTAGTTGTCTATCATGTGTTGGCCTCTGTTTACCGCCAGACGCGGCCACAATGCACCTTATTCTTTGCATCTTACACTGGGGTTCACAACATTTCTGGCCACTTTTATTTCTCCGCTGCGCTCCCCTTTTCGTTGACCGTATCCTTCAAACTATTTCCAAGTGCTTTATTTGTAAAGTATCGGTTTTACTGTGTGATTGGTGGACGTGAGGATTTCCTTGAAAATCGTGGTCATCGTTTTAACTAAATCAGGCACTGCGTTACGTACGAATTGTACACCTAGACTGGCACTTTTCGCAACAAAGTTTGTTGAACATGTTAACATATTGGAATTTAGATTCGCCTCATATCGACGTGTAGGTCGGGTATTCTTTTTACAGACCGAATAACCCCCTGGGGAAAAACACTAGGATGGAATGTTGTTCTGTCTATTGACTTCACGAATTATGTATATCTCTTCTTCCCGACTGCGAATTAGAATTGGTATTTACTGCTGCATGTTCTCGTATCGCGCATGTCAAAGTAACTGCGTTTCGCCACAATCGTTTTTTGAGCGCTGCCCGGGTTGCTCGATTGTCTTTGTGGAAATGCAGTAACCGTTCCATCAGCTCTTCTCAGAACTTACTCATAAGCTAATCTGATCAAGTGTCTGGGTATGATTAATAATGAGTAGTGGGAGATTTGACTAACTGTAAGTTGAACATTCGTCACACTTGCTCACAGATCTCACTTTCAAGTAGACTTTTGCGAAAGGAACTCTAGACTCAAGTTTCGCCGTTGGTAGAACTCGTCAGTGGTGCATATAATCGATACGATTGGGTTTTTACTTCCGGCCTTGTCTTCATGGTGAAATCATGTTGACCACTGCACCACTGACCTACTGTTAGGCACGGTCAGCTTATTGTATTTGAATGCTCAGTCACTTTCTGTGAATTATGATAAAGTTGTTGGTTACCTATAAGTAGTGACTGAATTACTCCCTTCCGATTGCGTTCACTGCCTTCATTCACTGTAGATGGTATTTGTTCTCGGTGGACCGAAGTTTATTCTAAGGTTCCCACTGTCTCGTATGAATTGGTGGCGTCCGGCAGGCCTCATACAATGTTCGCCCATCTTCTTCGCATCTATATTTTGTCAAACGTGAGTTGGTTCAAAATAATTATGTGTTTGTGTTCCGTATGTGATGTATTTGTCTATGTATTTGTTCATCAAGAGGGATTATTGCTGGAGTTGACCAAAAAATGTCCTCTTCCGCACAGTGATCTATTGAGAAAGAGACAACTGAATACATATGTCGATGGTACATGTGACACCAGTGCGGAACATGTTTGATTACTTAGGATGTACTTCGGTTTTTACTGTTTATACAATGTTCTTTTCTCTTAGAATTTCATGATGTTGTATTTTGTGTGCGGGTTTTGAAAGATTCGTGTTGTCATCGGTGACCTGCATGAAGCTTCCCTGCATACTGCACCACATTCAATAAAGCAACGGGCTAGTCCATGGGAGCATCCTCCTCTGTTCCATGCTCCTTTTTATTAGGAATCATCACCAGTTGGCACACGATCGATCGTATCTTGCTGATTTTTCATGAGCAATGTGTCAACATAATCCATGATTTGCTGCATGTGGTTTACGGATCGCCCTAGGTAGAGTGGGGTAATAGCATCGCTTGCCTGTGTGGTGACGCACACGCACGTTCTCTCACAAATGCCCAGCGAGTGGAGAAATCTTTCGATCCCATTCACAATGCCCTACTGTATCCAGTTACGTTTAGTTAGACCATTGCCAGGTGAGGTGACTAAGTTCAATATTTGCTTTTGATTTAACCAGCATTGGCCTTGTGCGGATTGGTAATGGGTCGCGACATGTTAGTGATCGGCTGTCTCGCGTAGATTGAGTTCTGGTCTTCAGAAAATAAAGTGATGGTGATAAACACCGTAGCACTTCTGAGGATGTGTAAAATCAAATTAGCGTCAATGCGGTAGTCTTTGACTCGATATGGAAGTTGGTTTCTCTGGATTTCTGTCTTTCTGTGATAGATTCGTGGGTCCGACGAAAATGGACTCTTTGGAAGCACAGTCTCTTGTCACTAGTTGTTCGTTAGTGAGGGAAGCAAAAGGAGATTTTAGACCTGGCGCTATGGCACACCTGCTTCGGCACGGGAAGCCTATTAGTTTCCGGTCTGTATATATTCCGGAAGCTTACATGGTTGTGCAACACAGCGTTGTGTAAAGGGTGACTACTTCCTTACAAAAATCTTCTCTGCTGTCTTCCCACTCCACTTTTTTCGCTCAGAGACTTACAAAAACTTTGAGCAACTGCAGGTTTGCGTTGGTTGACGTCGAGTGATGACTTTAAGCTAAGTAGGTCCAGTAGTCCGCTAGCCTGACTTCATAGCTCAGCTGGTCTAGCATGTGTCGCATACGGACGTACAATTCCTGTCGCCGGTTCAGAATTAGCCGATGCCCGGAATTTAAACGTTTTATATTAGTGAAACCATGAACCTGTTGATCCGAGTAGATCACAAAGCAGGTTATCCACTAGTTAATCGGAACAGGCTGTTTTTTTTTAAGCAACTTATCGTTAATTAGCGAACAACTTGCAACGGGGTGAACTCTAGCAGCTTAACTACCGTTGAAATAACACAGTACGTAGTTCAAATGGGCAACCTCCCAAGCTTCAGCTACTCATGTCAACGCTATTTATTTAATAAAGGTAATAGTGTGTAATTTACATCCAGTGTTTCTCATATACTCAAGTGACTCACAACATAAACTTTTTCACATAATCTGGGGAATTTATAACAAATAAAAGTTACCATTGTGTGGGCATTCATGCTACAGTGGTGTAGTTGCTATTGGTACGTCCAGCTTACCGCTCACTTTCCTGCGCTGCGCAGTACTGTTATCACTATGTTGTTACTGTGTTGCACAGTGCTCAGACGGATCCGTATTTCTCACTGTGAGAACGCCGTTACATATTTTTCTGAACGGTGTATGTTCCTCGTTAGTCACTTCTTTGGCGAATTGTAATTCGTCTATCTCCTTATAGGTAATTTGGCTAGCGTTTGAAGGATATACAGATTCACATTCAGACACATGCTTCTTCCTCGATTCAGTCTCGTCCACAAGTCACGCGACGTTAACTGACGCAGCTGACATGGTTGGCGGCATCCGAAACGGATTAGCCTGTCACAGTGACCGAAGCCAAAGGACGCCTGCGCTTTGTACCATCACCGCAAGTGGCTTGCGCTGCACCGCTTGCAGTTCCACTCACACACCACGTATCCGGTGTAAACCCGAAGGAATAAGACCAGTAGGTGTGTGA
>JTDE01001507.1:61226-110550 GCA_014338405.1 Paragonimus skrjabini miyazakii | reverse complement strand
TATATATATATATATATATATATATGCTCAATTTAGGTGCCTTCGGTCTTTTAACCTTGTCTTCAGATTTGTTGGTGTATTGTATGATGAAGGGTTTAGCTGTTTGTTTCGTAGTCCGATCTGAATTTTGTTTTTCATCCTTGTCCTCTCTAGAATGCACTCACGTGCACTCGTATACTGAAATGCTTCTTGTATTACATTTTACATATCTTTATTCTCAATTTAGATCTTGTCATTGGGGCTCTTTCTCTGTTTAGTTTTCGAGAGATACGGGTTTTCTTTTCGTACTGGCTGATTGATTTGCTAACCAGCATTGATCGAATGGACACACCTACTAGTCTTATTTCTTCGAGTTTTTACTGGATGTGTAGTGTGTGGGTAGAACCGCAAGTGGTGCAGCGTAAGCCAATTTCGGTGATGGTAAAAGCACAGACATCCCTTGGTTTCAGTCATTTTGACAAGCTAATCCGTTTCGGATGCCGCCAACCGTGCTCAATTCTACCGTACTCATTCTGTTGTGTGTAAACAAATGTTCGCAAAAGTCCTGTTCTGTTCGCTGGGGTTTGCACACCTCATTTGTACGTTTTCTTTGCATACTTGTCGGATGTAATATTATGATTGTGCTTGTTTGCTCGAGCGCAGAAATTTGTAGATGCTTTGGTAGTTACCGTTAATGATTGCCAAATGCAATCGGATAAGTTTCTAACCTACATGCTCTCTTCACTTTGTACAGACAACTGCACACTGTCTACGCAGGTATGCAGTATCCCTCGGTATCGGCCATACGTTATGTGGTGCGAGTGGTAGTGATCGTCATTGCCGTTGCCTACGGTCTGGTGAGTTCTCATTGCCTTAAGCATAAAACAATTCAGCCTTACTGTATTCTTGTTTCCCTTGATATTGCGCTCTTGCGGGTTTCATCGTGCTAAGCCGATTTAATAGTTTTTATACTAAGTGATATATGCTTTGCGGCTTGTAAGTACAATGTGCTCCTCCAAAACTGATGGTGGTTTCTGCTTATGCTCACTGTGAGTAATGAGAATCAGGATTTAGTCGGATGTTTTATTCGCCTTTGGGGTTGTGTCACTGCTGGCAGCAGTGCTGGGGAAAATATTTCCGCACATGTCGTTAGCGCCCGACTGGCATTAGCCCACTTGAGACATTTCTAGTGCAGGTGTGATGTTCGTCTCTCGTTAACAGACTAAATGTATAGCCTCACTATTTTCTCCTCAACATTCAACGGTTGCAGGACTTGACCACTACGCATCGATGATGCTTATATAATGTTTGACTTCTCCAATCGTCTGCTCACCGTTGCTCGTTCATGTCAGAATACCGTGTCAGCTGCGGTGACGTTCGATCTAGTTGCTTTTTGGTTTCTCTTCAGAAGGCAGGTTTTCAACAACTATTCTAAAAAGGGTGTTTTTTTCATGATTCCCTTCAAAGGAGATGGACAAGTGTAGCTCATCGAAGTATATAAAAGTTCAAGGCTTACAGCCTCTTTATGTTTAACGGCAAAGATGGCTTCAAGGACTAGCTACCTTGTAGGCTTGGATCGTTTATTGTTTGTCACTTCATCTGCACTTAAGGTGTTCGCTGCACTGCCGTCACTGTGGGGAAGTTTTTTACACGAATCGCCATACAGTGTCCATTGTCTTTTAGTAGAGACATCATTACCAGTGTAAGTTTCGAGAGTTTTGGAGAGAATAATCACCTCGTTGACGATAACCAATCGCTTGCCACAATGTTTACATTAATTCTGACGTGTACTTAACGGCTACGGTTATAGCTCCCACTCATCAAGAACAGAATTATATCAATGGTGTGAACTTACGAAATTCCTGCTAACCGCTGTCACATCGATGTCAGAATCTTATATATATATATATATATATATATATATATATATATATATATATATATATATATATATATATATATATATATATATATATATATACTTATGTAACCTCTTAATTTGATAAACATCTTACTTATTCGCTTTCCTAGTTTCTTCATTAACCGTTCATTCTGTTCTGTTAGATCATATTCATATTCTACTCGCTCGAACGTTTTACATCTTCACTCTCTTGTAGTTTACCCATCATTATTCTTAATGCGTTCACTGACACTGAGACTCAGTCGGCTAATTCATAAGTTCACGCCGTCCGTATGTAAGCGGAACGCCTGCCGCAGCGTATATTCCTCAATACATCCACTGATGGTTAGAAGAAATCGCAAAGCGATGGGACAGTAACGTCACCTCTGATTATGAAAACTTTCGCGATGTCGCTGAGCAGTGTTAGTGGATGCCATCTGCCAGGTTGGGATTGTGGGGACGTTTCCACGAGAATAGAAAGTGCACTCGCCAACCTCAGTCACTTGTGCCATTACAAATATGTCCATTTGTTGATTAAAGACAGGGCTTGCAATATATGTGTAAAATTAATTTTTCCTGTACGGGCCAGAGATCTGGAGCATTCATTTGAAAGATGCCTATGAACTATATTCAGTATTCCATCGCTGTTGTCTCCGCCAGTTGGCTTTTAGCAAATGGACTGGTTTTATGAACAACGCGATAGTCCCTCGGCGTGCATTTGGGAAATGTGCCAGTTCATGACCGACAACCAAGATAGGGGGGTTCACGGCCTTCAGTAATTGAGTCATGCACTCTGTGTATGCCGATGAAGCCTTTGCCACACCGCAAGTTGTTCAATGTGGCCGCTGGTGACTAAAAGAAACCGCAAGACTACCAAACATTTACGTGATACAAGCTATGAAGGCTTTAGTTGAAGAGTTCGCGACCGATACTTGGAAACACTCTCTGGCATGACATCATGTCACAGTCACTGGCGAGCGTGTATTCCCATACTTGTTAACTCTTCCCCTTAGTGTAACTCAGTTGTTTTGTTCTGTTTCTCTTCTTTTCATTCGCTACACATTGACATTTATTACTCTGACATTTTGTGGACTACTGTTAGGACTTACTGCAGCTTAAGTCACTGTACCCACGGGAACGACTGAGTGCCGAAATTATCATCATCATGATGGTAGATTATGAGACTTCCCGCATTATTATTTTTAAACATTATCAGACATGGCTGTATCGTGGTCGCTGGCATGCTTAAATTCGTGAGATTGTTTTCGCCTATTCTTCGTACATTTACCTTGTTTTTTTAATGATTCATTGGTGCATTTTGTATATTCGCATTTATTTATTAATTTGTCAGTTCCATAAATACTGTCAGAATGGACGGCAGCCCGAGCCGTTGCACTGTCGAATGGGTGCAGCGCTGTACGTGTCCGTATATGTTTCTTCAGATTGAGTGTTGCGGTCTGCATTATCTTCTTTTGTCCTATCAGTTCACCATTCAATTGACATCATTTTGCAAGTTGTATATTAGGCAAGACATCACTTTAAATTCATTCATCACCATCTGCTATAGCATAACTTGTTCCTCCAATCGGGATACATAGTTTGACACGCAAATAACGATACAGATAACCAATTCGTACTTCCAATATGTGCACCTGCTAATAAACGTCTCTATCTTATTTGTCGTGTTTCATTAACCTATTGTGCTCTATCAATATTTATTCTTCTCACTATCCCTTTTGGAGTTAGTTTGGATTCTTCGGTTACGTGGCATTCGTCGATTCGGGCGATCTACCGGGGAATGTATTTCTCATGTATCCAAACAATGTGTTCACCTTCGTTGTCCAGGCGGGCTTCCTGTTCACCATCACCGTATCCATTCCGCTGGTGTTATTTCCACTACGGCAATCGTTACATTCGTTCCTATTCCACCGTGTAAGACTTACTGTCTCTATTCTATTCTCTTTCACACAATCGGACAAGGAGGTGGCTCTTTTGCTTTCTGTATTATGTGTTTGACTTCGATTGTGGTTACTAGTTGATACTGTGCACCATACATCTCAACAGACCTGTTAGTATTGCATTACGTAATCGTGTGAGATTTGGCTCATCATCTTTATTTGAAGGATTCTAATTGTCCGGTTATTTATCATGGGATTCGTTTCCGCATGTTTTATTACTCTGGGATCTATCTCGTTTTGCTCACCTGGTCGTCTGACCTCGGTAACTCAAGCTGTCTTTCCTTTAGTTGACACTGTCAATTATATGAACTAGTGTACATGTCACAACAAGGAGGGGAGAAGTGTGGATTAATTTGAATAGAAAGGAAAAAGATTTAAAATATCTTGACACGATTTGATGCTATTGTGAAGCCGAGAAGTTGTCTACTAAGCTATCTTTTTATGAAGAGAAAATTCTCTGTCATACGATCTCTCTACTTTGTGTGACGCTTTCGTATTAGGCTAATACACATCACGCGACTGTTCAGACTCAATGTTTGTGCTGTGTGCAAGGCATTTTTGAATTTTTTCACGTTGACTGAAACTAGGTGCATTTAGGCAACATCGTATTCCTGGTCAGCCTAATATCATTGTGCTTAAAGCTATGCCCATCACAATGTTTATGATACATCAAGAACCGGTTACTAATCTGTGTGTTTGTATGTTGATTTTAATCTAATTCTATTATCCGGGGGTACCAAATAGGCTCTCATTTATGAAAAGATCTCTCGTGATAAACATGGATCCGATTGTCCTAATCCATCGGGCTATTGTTTAACTGCCTTCCGTGTTGCCGGTGTCTTATGCTGTCTTGATTATGTTCAGTCATCGATGCCACTCAATGTACCTTCTAGATTTGATCTGTAAGCCAACTGTCAAGTGATTTGTTCATCATCTCTCCGGATGGTTAATATCCTGGCTTTGCGCATTCCCTCCCTCCCTGACGAGCCACTGGTAACTACTGAGCCTGGTTGCAACTCAAAGCAGGCATTTGTTCCTCTTCCTTAAGTAACAACTACTCACGATCTGTGGAATCATTTAGTTAAAACTCCTCTGCAGAGTAACCAGATGATGCGTTCCATTTAAGGATCTACTTGTACACAGCATTTGAACACTACTTCATGTTTGTAACCTATTAATTATTTAACTCCCCCCTAATCACACCAAAAGCCCAGGGAAAGGTCTGTGTAAGTTTTTCAACGTCGCAGTGCTAGAGAAATAATCCTGGACAACGGAAATTCATTGGTATCCTTATGGGCGGCACAAGTGGTGCTCGTTTGTTCGAGTTCTGTTTACTCCGAACGCCGCTTATGCCAGTTTGATTCGGTTCACATCTACGCCTGATGTGTCGTCTGAAAATATTCGGCTTTTTGTTAATGGTTCGTTATTCAGTAATGGAAGGTGAAAGTCATCATCGCGTCGTGAACAGTGACCTAGTAAGACCTGTTGGTACAATTTACCGAGTTATTGACAGCATATTATGGACTCTGCTTATCTTGTCTTTATTTGTGTCCAGAATTCCATCTCAATCTCGGTTCACAAGTTCAGCTCAAGCAACTACGCCGACTGTTCAGTTGACCTAAATTGCTGATATTGTTTTTGCGATCGTTGTGTGCATGTGATGCTTCGTGGGATTTCCTGTGTACACCTATGCACTGTTCGCTTCTCAGTTGTACGTGATCCAGCCCACGTTGGTAATGCACATACTTGATTTGCCGAGCACATGCCAGTTGTACCGCACGACGCGGCACAGTAAGACGCTCACATTTCCTAATTAGAAAATAGAACTTGACTGGCTGTATGTACGATGACCTAGTTGTAATGCAACGAAGTAATGTCCAAGTAACCAACCTTTGTCTCAGTCGACTGAAGCCTGCCGTCTGATTATAGTCTTTCGGCACGAGAAGCGGCCTCAACATCATGAGACGGAGATAATTCGCGTATCACGTCGTCCAACTTTGAAATCTATTATCCAGGCCGTTTTCTAACTTCCGGCCACTTCTTAACTTCTTGTTCCTTGTAACATTGTATTTTTTGAAAACTGAGACTGACTAACGACCTATCTGATAGAGTTCGTCAGCGATACGTGCGGTTGTCGCCTTGAAATGTTTTCCAGTTGTGATACACTGTACTTGTTTGGCCAAGTTATCTGCATTTACAGACGTGGGGGCAGTGAAAGCCGTAAGAAAGCTGTCTTCCTGATGACGCCTTACTTGCACTTATAGCTCGGTTGTTTGTTTGCAAGATGTAGCCACCTTGATGTTGAATGATTGAACATAGAAGTAGCTATTTTCAGTAGTTAGACTACCTTTCCTTCTGTTTTTGCTTTTTTGTCAAGGCTTGGTTTTTTCATGATTGTATGACAGTTAGGCACCGGTAGGAACCACTGATGTGTTGCTTTTTGTGATGATAATACTGATGAATGAGCTGTGCTCAAAGATAGTAGGTCGTCTTATTTTTTGCACAGATATCTCGCTCGTTCTTTACGCTACGTTCACCCCTACATAGTAGTGTTGACGCTGCCTCTTTCAGGTTATTCGACTTCTAATTTATGTTTAACTCCTACGATGTCTGGAGATAACCGTACCAGTAATTCATGCCAATGTTCAGCTGTTACGGAAACCATGAGAATAGGAAGCAAATAAATATCTTAGTTTGCTGGAGAAGAATTAAACTTTTGTTTAAAAAAAAGCCCATTATCTAATTTCCATAATTCAACCAAATTCTAACTGGGAGCACTGAGGGCCTGTCAACTCGAATTTTCTGTGTAAACGATGTAGGCTTGTTACCCCCTAATTTGTTTCCTGTTTTACTTTCCCCATTTGTTATGATTCTGTTTAAGTTACCGATGGCGTCTATTTTGTACAGTAAGATTAGTGAACAGCGTTTTGCGTGTCCTTCAACTCGTTTTACTTTTTTGTTTTCCAGAGTCCTTCTTTGACAATCGACGGCGAGACTGGGGAAGACGGCTCAGTGCCGACGAAGCGGTTTCGTCTCATGACCGTCGGCATACTCATCACGTGTTTCCTGCTCAGTTTGACTACGAACAAAAGTAGGCAGTTTTTTAATAGTTCGTGCCTCCGAATTTTCTTTCGTCTGCTCCGTAAACTTTGACCAGCCTCCGACTGTTGGATAGCGCGTCAAATGTCTTCACTTGTGTTCACTGTGTAGAGACCGTTGGGATATAAATTCGTCACTGCAGTGCCGAGCACAGATAACACAGGCTTATGTGAGGTTGCAGTTCTTTTGCTGATACAGGTATCTCAATTACCTTCATCGGATTGTCTTGACGCCTACCTGTATGCTAGTATGCTTAGGAACAATATGTATGCTGTTGTTTCCCCCTAGTTATGTTTAATCTTACTTGCAGCCAGAACTAATCATTCTGGTCGATTGCTCTAGAGGATCTGTTCTTCATTCCGCTTTTTGAGGTCTGTTTTAGAATTCTCTCTGATTCCTTAATTGATGTTTCTTGTTGTGCTTGGTAGCCATCTGCGCCCAGCATGTTTACTCGTCACCCTCGTATTATGCCGATAGTCAGACGCACAACGCACGCTTGTAACCTCAACAGCTGGGTTAGCATCACTAAATTTTTCACGTTGTCTTTGTGTTGTCATATTTTTTTTCGGATTCGTTTTTGGTCTCATTGTCTGCTGGTGACATTGGACTAGGTTTGACACTTGCGAACTTCACGTTAGTACGGTTAAAGACCTACTTGGAACAGGTGTGCAACAACCATCGTAAGTAACGGTGACTGGGACCTGGACGAAGATGATATAAGGGTCTACCTGAATTATGTGCACATTCAGAGTGTGTCTAACGGTGTCATCAGTTGTGATCACTTCAGAATGTCGCATGTGATCACTGACCAATTGGGCATTTATAATCAAGTTTGATGCTAGCGCCTCCTTTTGGTTGACCCTGTAAAAGATATGCAACCAGACTTCAGTAATAGCGCTTCATTCATGGGCCCCAGATAAGTGAAGCAATTGTAAACCTCAGTGATGTCATCTTTAGGCGGATTTCTGTATAAGACACGGTTGTGCCAAACGGAATCCCTGTCTACCAAGAAGCCTTTCAAATGTGAGTTACTCCACACCTAAAGTGGACAATTTCACTCAGCATCGTTACCGCAAACGCATACCGTGGATGGGCAGGCAGATCGACTGCGCAGGCTGCGTTGGTGTGCAGCGGTTACTGCGTCCAGTTGCAACGCATGTGTTTAACCAGCTTGCCCATCCGTTCTCTGTACCGGTTTAGTAACAATTAATGAAGGATTTCATGGAACACAATTTGACGGCTCAGCGGAGTTCACTCAATCGGCTAGCATTGTACTCATTGGCAAACAACTTAGGGAGTAAACATTTTCTGCTAGGGTCTCATTGTTAAAAAAGGTATGGTTTCAGTGGAAAACAAATTTGCAACCCGATTCGTAATAAGTAGATTGTCTTGCATACTGAAATGAATAATCACATCATTTTTTAGAAACGTCTGCAAATTGCAGTCGTGTACCTTGCATTCTGAGTGGATTGCATAAGCTCGGTTTGTAGATATCCATGTATTTTGCCAACCGTTGCTAAGCTACAGATGAAGGTTCTAAATATACCAAATGAGTTTCTGCAGTCATTTAAATATAGACGTACTATTTGTGGGGGAAAGGTTAATTACGAAGGTGCAAAAATCAACGACGGCATAATGGTTATCGCAACACAACTAATGTTTCGTTTGGTTCGCTTGTAACCATTGGTCTCTGCAGTTTGTATTACTTTATATCTGTGTATGTGTTTATAGTGCACCGTTTTCGGTTTTGTACAATGAAGACTACAACTGGGATAGAAAGATGTGCGTTGATTTTCGTCTTATTTACTGCCAACGTCGCGTTATCTATTAACGTCATTGAACCTGGTGCTATTGTTGAGATTTACTTGCATTTTTCGCATGCTGTTTTACTGGTCCACCCTTCTGACGTAGATCATATGTTTCTTTCATTACTTTTCAGTTGAGGTGATCATTCAGCTGACCTCCAGCCTGGCTGGTTCGTTAATCGGCTATATTTTGCCAGGTTTGGCCGCATTTTACGCGTTTGCACATCACCATTTTCACAAATCCTCCGTGGAACGTCGTAAAGGAACCGGGTTACTGTGTGTGGGTCTGTTTCTTCTCGTCTCTGGGCTTCTGGCAGTACATCATCAGAACTCGCCTCCTATATCGATGCCGTCGGGAGGACGGGATCCACATAGTCCAGTGGAGAATTTGGAACAGATATCGAAACATATGTCTAATCAGGATTTGCAAAATGACATCCACCGTATTCTGTCGATTGACAAGAAGAATGGGCAGGCACGTGCTCCAGATCAACTTGATCGCCGGCATGAAGATTCGTTAGTGGATAAATCCAGCATTGTATCGAGAGAGAAACTGGTCGACGGTGAAATCGATATCTCCCATAACGCTGTGCAACAGCGAAGGCCTAATCCTATTCAACCGGCAGAACTCGTCGAACCAGTATCCGTACTGGCTTCCGTCTACAATGTCACTCAAACACCAAATAGTTTTGCCTCATTGACACCGGCGCCACTAAAAGCTGACCATAATTCGAGTGCAGACCGATTGATAGAGAGCCCTCAACGTGGCGCTTTTGTCTCCGATAACAGGACGGACAATGGAATATCTCCCTCTCCTTCATTCAAACATGAGAAACGCGAACCAAATATATCAATTGATACGTCAGCATCTAATATAGATTCGAAGCACGTAGTGTCTCTTGAAAAAGCGCCAATCACGGAACGCTTTTCAATTCCTGATAAGGTCGTTGGAGAGGTCGAAGCGCGATCGGAAAACACAAGAATTCAACAGTTCGGTTCCCAACCGAAACTGGATGATACGAACAAAATAGAGGTGAACGAGAGACAGGTTTCAGGAAATGATGAGATTCGTCCGAAGAACGTGATTGTTAAGTTGCCTGATCCTGAAGCTCTTCGGAACCAAACTCATGCTGAAAATGCTGAACGGATATTTGTATCTTCCTCTCCGGATGGGCATACGGCCAGATACCCGTCGAATGGATCAAACATGTTGACATTAAATCTAACGAACAAAGAGGATTTAGTCGAGTCGATACCCGTATTGCCTATTGTTGAGCCGAAGAATCACTCGATTCTAATCACACCTCAAGCTATGATCCCTCCCTCAGTGGAATCATTACTTCGTACCGAATCCGGTTCGTCCGGCCAAACAGATGGTGTTACTTCCAGTAATTTGGAAAATTTGTCTAATCGTTCTGGTTTGATGAATGGAACAGATGAAACGGTGCCTCATCCGAAATCGATTGTTATCTCTGGAGACAACCGGATTTCGTCTGACATTGAAGACCCTTTAGAGATACTCCCTCCGGCTGCCCATTCACACAAAGTGGTGTCCAATGAATCTGAAGTAGCACCATATGATTCCGGAAACTCTGCACCTTTGGATAGTGCTATCGATGTGAAGTTGTCTGGGGATATATCCGTCCTGTCACCAGTGAAGCACACGATTCCAGATGTCCTTCCGCTTACGAATGTTTCGACTGTTGAGTTGGTGCATCTTGACGAAGGTAAACCATCTGGTAAATCAGATGTCGTTACTTCCAAGGAACCGGAAAGTCTTGCTCATCGCCCAATGGAAATACATTCAAACGAGGTCGTGATCCCCCATAAGTCTGTTCTGATGCCGGTTGAACCAGAGGAATTATTGAGCGTAGACAGTAAACGGATTTCCAACTTGAAGCCCCCTGTTCCATCTAGTCAAAACAGTAAAGCTAGCACCAATAAATACCCTGGCGACCCACTTTCTCAAGTTCATATTGAAACTCGATAGCTTTGATTATCACTATTCGCTGTGCAATATGAGTGTATCGTTGTTCGTCCTACCGTTCGCTTTGGTGGAAGATTTGCCGGGTCTGTCAATTTTCCTACACTTTTAAAACGACTCGCGACACATGCGCTGTCAAGCTAATCAAAACGAAGAGAACGGTTACTTTCAAACCGATCACATGTAGCTCCTTTCCTCAATCCATTGATACCAAAGAACTTTACCGTTTGTATTTCATACGTGGTAAATACCTGCCTTGCTTCGTTTCGTCTCTTCCCTGGTGTTTTGGTATTTTTCACTAGTAACCGTCTGTTTTCGTTATCCAGACAGGTGTTGTCGCGAAAAAATTATGAGATTCCACTGCATACAAAAATAACCTTGAACACAGTTAATATCGTAGTTTGGCTGCGGCCTATCACAACAGGGATAAAGTATTTTGTCTGACATACTCTCATATATTCTCGCGGTTGCTGGTGCCGGTTGGTAACGACGCTCATTTACCAACTGCACGGTTGGGCTTCACGCTCGATTACCGCGGCTGCTCCTCTCCAGCTTTCGACAGCCAACGTGTACTCGTGTATGTCACGTGGCAGCGAATGCCTTACGTCGCAACTTCTAAAAGCATATGGCATGTAAGAAATCAACTGAGGAATCTTGTTGAATTAAGGTTAGCTAGAATGGTGGGCGCAAACAGTTTGCACTGTTGTCTGCTGTTTACATAATCGACTCGCGAAACCCCTAATCAGACAAGCAACACCCACTGAGTTTATTCAACGGAACATTCATGGTCTTCACAACTCGTAAGCATCCCGTGGTCCTATTCGACTGTTGTTGGTTTCGGTGTGTAGTATTTGGCGCTGTAGATAATGAGACACGGTTCCGTGAGCACACAACAGATTTATCCTTATAACTATAGTACTGCTATCTTTCGAACAAGGGGTAGATGAATTTGAAAAAGTGATTTTGAACAAAAGATATTCTGCTCCTCCAACATTTTGTCAAAACTCTTACAGTAATGTTCATACACTTGGTACAGCTTTGAACCCATCTGCTGTATTCAGTATTACTAATCGGAATCAGGCGACCGTGCCATGTTCACTGCGCCCTCGGGTTAGGCCAGTCCAAGCTGTCAACTCAGGTGAATCACTGAGACCTTACCTCCGGTTCCAGCCCGATGGGTCCCGTGGCCACAGTAACAATCACTAAGTTCAATGTGTTTCGCTAGTGGCGTGCGCGTTTGGAAGATACCTAGGCGTGTGCCATAGTCCGAGGGCGAGCTCTCAACCTCCAACGCGCACGTCGATCAGTCAGCTGTGATGTGGGCGTGACCGTTGATCGACTGTGTCCAAAATCGAGGTCATCATCTAACAGCGACCGAAGGTTTGGAGTGTCGTATCTTTTGTTTTCGCTGTAACCGTTTTTCCACAAAAAGCATAGGCGTCTATTACAACCGTTCGCACAGTTATGGGTTCAGATCTCTCCATCACCGACGTTGTTTGTGGATGTAAGGCTGAAAGTTGTAATGCATCTCATTGTGTTGATTAGTTTACGCTGCCAACACAATTTATACACCGAAACTACGTGCTCCCTCTCATGGTGACGTGTTCAGTTTTAATAGTTTATGATAAGAAGGCGTTCATTGTTGATTCATTTGCATTCGTCTGTCCGATCGACCAGAGTTTCAATGTACATTATTGGTTTTGTTGCTTTTCAACACTTTATGGTGTAGTAACTTTATATTCAAGGTCATACCTGGTATTAATCTCATTCTCAAAATGGGATCCTTAACTTGCTTTCACACCCTCAATTAAGTCCAACCGAAAGCAGCTATTTGCGTGTACGGGTCCTATTTGTGTTCCGTCATTCCTTGTTCAGCTCAATGTCCATGTAATCTAACTCTTTTTTTTTCTTTCAAATCATTTACAAAGTTGGATCAGTTGTTTGCTTAAAGTAGTACAAACTGCCTTGTCCATTGATAGATTCAACCATAATGGCCATAAACTTGGACCGTCGCTTACCGTGGCAGTGGCGTAGAATGACTTACAGTGGGAAAAGTGGTAACGCAAGAGATAGAAACTGATAAAACTTGGCCAAACAGAGGGACTCGAAGTGTTATGCATGCAGGCTCGTCATTGACTGTAGTGGGATTGTGGGGGATTGCCAGGCAGGAAGTGCGAGCATTCCAGCTCTCGGCGGAATACCCTAACACAGGGGGGAGGTGCGTTCAAACACCCACGGTGAGCGGATGGAGAACGGCGTGGGCTACCGGATGAGTCATCGCTCGACCGGATCGGACCAACGGGCGAGACGTGGCAGCCGGAATAGAATGAATGACCAAATCGAAGGCGTGATTATGCCGACACTCTCAGGAATATCTCGGCCCAGCTGTGGATTACAGTCAAAGCCCACGGTTGATAGACGGAGGACAGCACGAGCGATCGGACAAGCTATCGCTCAACGAAATCGGATCAACGGCCAAGGAAAAGCAGGCAGAAAACCCCCGGGTAGAAGGCGCAAATCACACACCTAAACCGGGTAGAAGTGCACACGACGTGCGGGCGGAAACCAGGGGGTGTTGTGGACTGGAATTGTGATTCAAAATCGCGAGCGCTCGTGTGGCATGGTAACTAGCGAGTTGGACAATAAAGATTGTGCTTTATTGGACGCCTTTTCGCTACAGAATGTCACACTCGATGGCATTCCTAACCATTGATTTGAGTGATCACTAGGATCCCAGGCGGACAGACGCACCTACTCACTTCACTTGACGGAACAGTCGGCATCTTTATATTACGCGACCACGTCGTTGTTGATCAACTCGCTTTTCTAACGAACTGGCGATGCATTCAGTAGGTAGCGCCCGGTCCAGAAAACGCTCAGTTGGCATGCGGCGCAGGCGATCCAAACATCACGGGCTGTGCAACATGGTTGGATGACCAATTGAGCGCGAATTCTTAGCGTTCTGATATAGTCGCTGGCAAACAGCCGTATTGCTCCACCGTTCATTCCACTTGATGTGTGCTAATTGACAAACGACGATGGCCAAACGCAGCAAGTCTGTTGACATCGTCGTTGCAAACAGGCCACGTTTCTGAACCACAACAAAACAGAACTCACAAGCATATACTCCACCTTTCAGAGGGGATCAGACGTCTTTTTCTCAGCACAGATGGCTTGGGCTGACAGAAGCAACTCGCGGGTTTACTGTCCCAGTTGATATTTCAGCGGCAATGTGATAAGCTGACCCAAATATGTGAAATTGTTCATCGTCAAGTACCGATTGCCACGGTAAACAGCATGTAAATGGAATACCCCAGTCTTGAAGCAGCACATTGCACACAAACAAGCCCTGTCAGTCATTTTGTTTAACACGATATGCATGACCGGCAGAGGGGCGAAGCAAGACTGTCTTTAGTATACTTCCTATCGGTCAGCCTTGTGCAACTAAGTTACTCAGCATCAAGCTCGTTGGATTCCTCCAAGAATGTCGCGTTTAATAAAAATAGGCAAGAAGCTGGCAGGTCAAACCCCTTTGGAGAACATTACTAGAAGTAATGAACATCCAGGGCAGTTCACGAACTCATTCTGTTTGCTGAATGGGTATACACTGTCTCCTTCTCATTTACTTAACTATCACTGAGGTGCTGAAGACGCCTGTATGGGAAATGCTGATGAGGTTCCCCTTAAGCTGCGTCTTGTTGGCATTAATTGGTTTGCTGACGAGTGTGCCAGATGAGATAGTAGGTTACTTGCGGCCAGTTTAAACTGACACTGTGGGTAATGACCTGTGTCAGTTCGTACTCACGAGGTAATTCCAAATCGTGTATCAATTGTGTTACCCCCTCATACACGTGAGGTGTTCATGTGAGCGACGTGTGCCACTTGTCTCTATTTGGTTATCGAAATTTCTGACCAAGTTATCGTGGATAAATTTGTTACGGATGGCATCCAGAAAACCATAGCCGTGAATGTCGTTTACACAAGTCAAAGTTCCTTTTTTTCGGTCGCCGCTACAGAAGGATTCGTACGACCCTACCCACACAATATTCCAGAAGTGAACAAATCATTTCAGCACACTTCCCGAAAACCCTTCATACAATCGCCTATCAGCCACTTCGAACGTCTAGAAGCTGTTGACGAGTAAGTAATGGACGGGAATACTATGAAAATGTCCTGGCTTGTACGGTGCATAACATGCAATGTCATAAGATCTGACTTCTCAAACCTTAATAGAATCAGCCAAGAAAAGCTGAATGGAGCCAGCTACAGCACGGCTGGTGATTGAGCTTCGTTATCAGTCAGTTACCGCGCCCTTTGGACTATTTATCAAGAAGATATATGCAAACAGTACGACACTCCGATTCGTATGCCTATGCGACGAGAGTGTTGATATTTCTCCAGTGAATTTAAGTTTCGGATTAATCTACCTTAACTCAAAACTTGTGTGGAGCTTATTATCAAAGCAAACTTTAATAATCGACGCCGGAATTGGCAGCTGTTGGAGCATAAGCGTTGAACTGTTTGAGTCCGAAAATACAACAGTCTTTCGAATCGCGATAATCAAGGTGATTATGGTTCCGTTAATTTTCTTCTTTTTTAAAATATTTCTGTTAACAACTAGGCTTTCGCAATGGTTTTTTGAACAAACTTTAAATCGCTGTTTCTCAACAGATATCACTTATTTATAGCACAAGATATTTGTTAATGATATGGTAATACGGATGATGCTATTAGGAGATAGATTGGCCGTACAACTTCGTAGTGAATGAGTGTATACTTCTGTCGAATCTCTTTTTGGAAAAGGAATGCAAAAGTGTTAACAGATAATTATAATCTATATAAGAGAAATGTAAGTATTTATGTTTCATTGTAACAATACGGCTCAGATTGACAACAAGAATAAAAATAAATGTGTAAAGAGAAATGGTCAACTATTGAAAGAAAAAGTCATGGACAAAATACTGTCATACCATTTGTTTGATGTAACATTATACATATGAAATGAAAGATGGGGCTATAAATGGTTTTACCGTGAGAAAAACCTGTTTGGTCAACAAATTTATATGGTTGTGACGTTAGTTATTTTCTCGGGGTCGATAGTCCAGATGTCGTGAAAGCGGGTGGTTTGTCTGCTCGACCCTCTTTCCCACGTCCTTTGCCAGTCTCTGCATCGAATCGTTCTTTATGCGAACCGGTGTATCCTTTCACGTCTGTCAATCGTGATGTTATTGGATCGGCAGCGACTTTCTACGAAGTGAAAAGCGATTGACAAGGTTGCTTGGGTGTGCTCTTATTTTGAACCGAGATGTAGAAAATTCTCTTTATGTCTACTGTGATTGACATGTGTGATATTTGTGCGTACAGTACACAGTATTTTGCTCGATAAATTTTAATTTTTTAAAATTATGCTTAAGCATGTGATTTGTCATGTTCTGCTTCGAGACAAATAGTTCCCTATTCTCGTATATCCGGGGGTTTTCGGTTTTTTTTATGGATCTTGATTAATATCTCGCGCCTAACTGTCCAACATGTGAAGCGCTTAGCATTATGACGCTTTAACATTCACAAGGAATTGCGAGTACAATGTTGTTATCACTGCCAGACAATAGGTTGATTGGAGAAACAGAGTCTGCCTGAGGGTGGTTTTGCGTTGATGTTGTGTAGAGTCAGAGAAACTTGCTTTGATCCATCACTGCCTTACGAAATAGGTTTCTGCCGAATGTCCCCCTCCAACTATGGACGTGGTGAAGTCTAAAGTAGATTTTATTGTTGGATTATCACCCGTTTTTATCTGGATAGCTAATTGATTCGTCTAATAGGAATGTTTATTAAGGTTGGCCGTAATGGAATCGTCTGGTTTTTTCAATAACAAACGGTATACAACCAAAACATGTCAGCATCAAAGTATGTAAACCGTATAATATGGTGGAAAATGGTAAAACAATAGGTTATTTTTATTTTCTGTATTCATGAAACATTTCAATAGAGCACACTAATTCATTAACCTACCTCAGTACTGTACATAATACTAAGAAAGAAATGTTATTCATTATAATATGCTAGTGTAATCCTTGATTTTGATGAGACCAGCTCACTGGGGTCAGGCTTTTTTTCTCAGGCCTTTTGTTCTGACCAATGAGACAGTCCTCTTTTCCAATGAGCATATTGCTAGTATTGTATTTCAATGCTTTTTTGTCTCATAATTTACTATTTACTTGTGCTTGACCATATTCGTTTACTCTTATGCTTCCATTGAACCTTGTAATCATTTTGCCTTGTCCGGATCAGCTGTGGTTGTCTGATCTCTAAGTTTGTGTTTAAATCCAGTGATATGAAAGTAAGCATAAGTGGTCACGATCCGTACAGTTACCAACAACAGTGTTAACAAAAACAACTACGGAAAATCTGAAGTCAACTCGGATGGTGACAGTTCGTTATGATCACTAACTTCTGGACGATTTACATTCCCAGCTAACAAGCACACAAATTCCTCGTTACAACAAAATAGAAGATAGGACGGAATAGAGATAAATTCTGCATTTCTATAAACTATTCACACGACTTGTTACGCTTTGTTGTTGGACATTATCGTTGATTTTGTGTACTACTTGACAATTTTTCTTGAACCCTTTTGCCAAAGTTCTGCTTTGAAAATGGATGGACCAATTACCCACACGACTATCCACGTAGTAACCATATCTTCATGCAAGGGCCGAAAGTTCGGTTTTGTGATCACATTTTTCTTCATGAATTACATGATGACCTGGGTTTCACTCGCTAATCATCTACGCCTGTTGTTGGCTTCACTAGGTCGGATAAAGCGGGGAAGTAGAATGCGTTACTGGAACATGTGTTTATATGACGTTATCATTACCCATTGTGACAATAGTCTACTTCCGGTTGGATCATAGAACTCTAATACCAGTGATTAAATTTAACTCTAACGGGTAAAACTCGGTCGCCTTTCTACGGTACGTGGGCATTTAATCGCTCTTCTCAAGAGGAGTGAATTACTCCCGTTGGAAGAAAGCTTGTTGGTTTGTAACACCAAGTTTGTTTGTTTCGAATTCCCTTCATGCTTCTACTTGATGAATTCAAACACGATAAAACTGGCTGCCGTGGTGTGTCGATTTCAGAGTGAATAACAGAAAACGTCTAACTTGATCAACACTTGTCGCGTAGACGTAGTGTAGGTGAATATTCTGAGTAGATGCAAGATTTGTTCATAATTTGGAATAAGTACAGCGGGCAATCCGATTGCTATCTTTTATTGTCATGATGTATGCACTACAGAGAACTGAGTGAATAAACAAATGAAAAACATTAGAATAAGGATGTTAAGATAACCAAGTTCGAATAGTGACATTCAATTGACGTCAATTGTGTGTACCGCCCATACTTGCTAGCTGCTGCTTTTCGTATTGTGATGTGTTTTTCACAACAGTCAGATGTGGAACTAACATTGACTTATCCTGAAAAAGTAACATAATAACAAGAACGTTATGGGTTTTTCTTATCAGACAGCTAGTCCATCTGCCTCGCAATCTCAACTTTGTGAACGAATTCTCACTTGTATCATAGCTTTATAGATTGGGAGACGATCATACAGCAACATATACACTTCAGAATTAACTAGTCGGAACTAGTGAAATTGTCACAAGGTGAACGCCGTTCGCAAATGATCACATCTTTCTTGCTGAAATCAATTTTCTACTCAATCCCATTGTGAAGAATCCAATATCCTTGTTGTCTGTCTTGAAGTATCCTCCACATGGGAGCTGTCGTCGTCATTTAACATTGTTAGCGTTTAAGACATGTTTACACCAATTGTGTGCTATTGAGAGGAGGCTATTTTCAGTTTTTCTTATAATTTGATGGGCTCTTTGTTTCCTTTGTCAAAGCGTCCATCACCTTCCGGAGGATCTTGTCTTGACGTTGTAAACACTAGTGGTTGAGTGTCTTGTTGCAGTATCAGGTTGCTAACTCCAAAAGTTGCTTTTGGAAGCTCGTCATTGAGAGTCGAATTTAATGACACAATTGCTTGCCTCAAACACATGACTAAGCCTAACATCATATTTTTGTCGGCGCAATGTTCGTTGATGAGTAGTCGGGGATTTGGTTAATTTCAATTTGAACATCACCCACAATAGATCACAGCTGTCGCATATCCATAGACTTTCCAGTCGGCCCCTTTCGCACAGCAGAAACACTAGACTCGAGTTTCACTCTCATTAGAGCTCGTCAGTAGTGCATATCCTCGCCACTGCCGGGACCAGGACTCCGGCCACGCTGTTCATGAGGCAACCGTGTTTAACACTGCGCCACTTACCTCGCATTAGGCGCGATCGAATTATCATATGTAAACGCTCAACCACTTTTGCTTGTAAGTAATGATCAGGTTGCCCGATGGACGCAATGTTCATTCTTTTTCCTGGATGGTTCGCAATATTGGTTCACTCTAGGCACTTGTAGTCTGTTTGTAAGTGAAACTATTGAGCCAACATTCCTCTACCTCCACCTGTGTGGCACCCAGACGATTGTCTAACATACCCTTTCAATGGTTGAATACGTCTGCCGTGCTGGCATATTCAATAATTCTGTTTGTTTTGATACTGGTCCAGTGCCACTGGCATCCTGCACTACAATGAACGTTTTTCTTGTATTCGGAAGTTGCACTATTTGTTGCTGCACTCGTGCAAACGCTGTCTGAGTATCTTCGGTCCACTCGGATTTCGCGTTCTTTCGAACGAGTAACATTACAAGATGAAAATTTTTCACGGACTGCCAGTAGTACTCTTGCTGGACCTAGAAACTCTCAGTACGAACTTGGAATTTGAAACGAAGGCAACTTTGTTTGTCTGTTTTTTCCGGCAGCGGTCTGTTTCTTCTTAAGTAAAATTGCATTCCAGTAGCACAGTTGATGGCCATCCGAGATATAACTTATCAACATTGTTCCGACGTCCAGATTTGTCAATTCGTTTTAAGACAGACTCTGTTACTGTATACCGCGATATCATCTCCCTTTACCGATACATAACCCAGTCGTTTTACCACTAAAATAGCCAGGTAAAAAATCTGAGCGGTACTCCCAATAAACCGAATCCCCTGCGCTTGAAATTATACTGCTTTTTGTCCACCATGAATGAGGTTTTTCCACGATCTGTGGGTTCAATTTTCATCCTCCATTGTCTGAATTGTGGAACCGACGACAGTAACAGTTTCGTATATTGCAACATCGACGTATCAATACCGGACGGTACTGTTCGGTGTTATCCTTCGAGTCTTCACAAATCAACGTAAAAGTGGTTTTTCTCTTTGGATATTTTAACCAGGAGGACAAGCAAGTTGTTCGGACAGTTGGGGTCTTTGATAACAACTACACCCAACGTTTTTATCTATCTTTTCACTTCCTCTTTAAGAGAAATCTGTATTCTACGGGGTCCATGCAACAGGATTATTCCGGTTGTTGAAAGTTCATACGCAATCCAGTTATAGAATTAGTGTAGTTTTTTGTCAGTAGCGAACAGCTCAAAGTCCCTCTCCTCACATAAAAGTGCTGTGCATAAAAGGCCCTTTTTGTGCGCATTTGACTGATGTCACTAT
Source organism: Paragonimus skrjabini miyazakii (assembly GCA_014338405.1). Classification (NCBI taxonomy): domain Eukaryota; kingdom Metazoa; phylum Platyhelminthes; class Trematoda; order Plagiorchiida; family Troglotrematidae; genus Paragonimus; species Paragonimus skrjabini miyazakii. The sequence continues at coordinate 90,222 of JTDE01001507.1, read as the reverse complement.
GTATGTGTCTCATGAGAGTGATAAAAGACAACGTTCGAGCTTCAGGTCTACCACAACTTTTGTCGCAGTTAGACAATGAGCTCCTAGAATCGTCCGCCTGGTTTGTGAGGCACAAAAAAACGATGCTTCCAGATTTCGCTGTTGAACCCCATTCTTCATTATTCAACATCGCCGACTAGCAGGTTATGTTCTTTTATCACTATTCATGTCGGTTCATCACTTTGCTTACCCCTATGGGCAACCAACCAAATATCCACCCCCGTAACGACCAAGCTTCACTCTACATTCCCGCGAGCTTCAACTCACGTATGTACGGTCCTGCTCTCAACAGCTCTCACTATTTATTGCCCAGCGTAGCGAAAACAGTGGCTATGAGATACCTTATTTTCAAGTCCTCTAAAGCGGTGGAATACTTTTGATAGTCTTCTTTCTTTCATCAGGTGGAACGTTGTTTTTGATGTTGTGTCATTAGTTTGCTGTCGATGGGGAAAAACCGTCTGCCACCTTCTGTACTGCCTACTGCGTTTCTTTCGATGCTTCATGGTCGACACTATTGTTGACATTCGGCGGGGTCAGCTACAAACTTTCAACTTACTCATCGCTTTCGCGCGTTTATCAGTGTCTATTCTTTGGGTGACGATGGCAGTACTTACTTGCTTTTTGGTTCGCATGGTATTGTTCATCAGCGATGCTGTGTGTTACACAACAGCGGTATTTGGTCATAACTGATCAATTTAGCATGCACTGGGGTTCGGCTAGAGTTTTACTACTGGATTAATCATACTATATTTAAGGTTTTCCCTTCAACACTTTTCAGCTCACAAGTTACCTCACACGATAATGAACCCCACTCAGTATATACATTCCTTTTTAGTTACGAAGTTTTTCAGTAGGTTTTCTCGGATGATTCTCCACATGATAATATTATGATAAAGCCGCTGTAATTGACAGGTTTAGCAAATGCTGAAACCAAAATTTACAGTTCGACTGGAATTATACGGATGAAATGAACCACATATCCCTACTAAGTGTGCACCGTATCAGCTAAGCTACAAGACCTACCCCCTGTTTCAGTATCCCCTACTTTGACTTTCTGTCACTGAAAAAATCCAAGTGATTGAAATTGTATATTGTCAATTGCAAGCTTTTTCGAACAGTTAAACTTGAAGTCCATCAACGCTATCACTGAGTCTGAAACTTGTTTAAGAAATTTTGACGATGCCCTGAGTAATTTTGGGGATCCATATGAACTTTTGAACTGGCGCGTAACTGAGTACAAATATGTGTGGGTCTTGAAACCCCGCCTTGAGTTGGTTGGGACAGTGGAGCGTATGCCAGGTAAGGCTATGCAGTTTCTGTCGCAGATGTGAGCTAAACATCAAGTGGTGTTATAATTAACACATCAGTCTCACAAACACAAGGGTCGAGGTACAAATTCCGACTCGGACAAATATATGCATCACTGATGAGCTTCAATAAAAACGAAACTCAGATCTAGTGCTTCCTTTCGAAGGGGGTCGGCCAACAACCCTATCTGAATGCAACTACTGTGACCGAATATGAGTGGTGTTCAATCTTGCGATTATCTATTAATTGGTTCGTTTGTTTCTGAACGTCAATCAGAGTATCCTTGGCTGGATATTTGACGTCATGCCAATCACTGTCCGTCAGAATGCATGGTAATAACATATACACAACGCTTTTATGATCTGAGCCGGCGCACACTCATCCATATACTAAGTTCGAGAGCGCACGTGCGACCATTCATTGGGATTGAATCGAGCCAGCACCACCTAGCCTTGAAATTCACTGTCAATCAGGTTTACCGCGAGACCCACTTATGATGCTGAAACGCCACAAGAACCTTTGTAAGAGAAAATCTTTGATAGAAACTTGTTGAGATATTAGCTTTAGTGGATACTAATGCAGAAATTAAAGACGTGCGCTTTAGAGACGCACCGCAAACTAGATTTTATGGAGTAATCAACTGTGGTCTTTTCGTTCTGACTCATGTGCTGAATTGTGCAGACACTGAGGGTGACAATATTGTTATTTTCGTGGTCTGAATAACAGACGCTAGAAGCAGTATACGGACATCCTACGCGGCATTGTTACCCATTTTTATTACTGGTAGCGAGGCAGGTTTTATTAGTTAAAGAAGATCCTGTCGTAGTTTGGCACATAGAGCTATCAATATATGTACTGATGATACGATAGAGGTAGAAATAATGTTTATACGGCAGACATTCGTAGAGAGTTCCTACCCCCTAAACTTCATGGAAATACATGCAACTGACAGCACAGAAATTTGAAATCCCATATGTGAAAAAGTAGTTGGTTTATATGACGTTCAGCCAACAAGGCAGGGCGTCGGCTGGTTTGGTGATACGTAGAATTAATAACACCAAAAGACCTATAGTGTAGGACAACTGGGAATCTCGCTTAGATCCAAGCCGGTGGGTTACGTACAACCGAACGGTACTTTGCCTAAATGTGTGACCTTGTTTGGCGTTCACCTATCTTTGCGCTCCTGTTGAGCTGGTTATGTCGGTCGCACAACTAGGCGCTCTTCCCAGCAGATACGTGGACATCATCGCAGATGGCAGGCTGAGGGCGGGGTGAAGTCGATTTCGAGTGCAAATCCGGTGCACACTGTTGAACTGGGGTACCAAATCTTAATAAAAGTGGCTTTTAAGCCCATTTATCGCTTGTACAGTTGTCACTCAAAAGGTGTCAAATTTCTTATGCTGGCCACCGCGGAAGCCATTGGATCTCGGTTGCGCAACCCACACTTGTACGCTCAGAGAAAGTTTGTCCAGGTTATACGGTTACCATGGTCACCCGTTACTCATTTGAAAACTCCAGAGGCCAGTTCATTCACCTAATTGTCCCCCAGTTCAGAACCGTTTGACGCACTTATCTGACAACTTGTTCGTGAGTTTGCAAGCTTGATAATCATGACAATATAAACCGCTAAATGCTTATGCCGTTGATGACTAACCGAAAATAGGCTGTTCGCCACACTCTCTGTGCGTCTACTAATCACCTGTTTACCGAATACGATCATCTTCAATTTCGTCAGAATTTCTGCGAAAGACGAAATCCGTTCCATCTAAGCACGTAACCAGGCCATACGTACTAAGGGAGTTTTATTTGTTCTAATTTGTAATGGAATTTCACTCTCTTGGTTGTTCCGCCGACCAATAAACTGAACACCGGTTATTTTTTATGCCATGCTTGCGCAAATAAACAGTTATTTGTTTTTAAATTAGCATGACCAACTGTCGGATATTTACATGTCTCATCTTTCGCAGAACGCTAAGTTCATCAAAATGATCCAAGGACCATTCTGGGTTACACAGTGGCAGTAGTTCAGAAATGCTTCTGTTTAATGGTCAGGCTTCAGCTGAAGATCAATATATCTCAGTGAACTCACGCTGCTTATTTGCCCTCCCTTTTTTGAATATATATGTCCAATTTGTTACCACACACTCAATCTCCGCCATTTGATTTGAATACAAGGAATAGCCGGGGTCATTAATTAGGAATTACTGTTTTCAAGGATAAGTAATTACGTTGGCAATTCAACAACCCCATTGGGACACTTACAGTCGCCCCGTGTGCAGCAGGGGCGTTTTGTGCAATTTTACTCTTCAATTCTGCAGCCGCCTCAGACTGCTCCATTCCATTTGCTGCAGCGTATACCTTTGCCAATCTTCCTTCCACGAATGCCACAAACTCTTGGAAGTCCACATACCTGTAACGGAGAATCGAGTGATTAGACCTGTGAAACAGTCAATCTTAGTGAACATTTTAGTACAAGTAAAATGTAACCGAGTTCGTTGATCGTAGCATTAGTGGACCATCAAATGGTGCTTTGCAGCTTGTGAATAAACTGAAAAAATATATATATATCACTTAATGACCACATAAAATGGCGAACTTGCCAGACCATGAGAAGAAGAGTGTTATATAAAATGAAGAGGAAAAATGGGGAAGGATAAATAAAAAATTGCACCAATTCACAAAGGAATTCGAACGATGAATGCCATTGATTTCCGTTACCAAATGCTCCCGGTCCTTTGGAACCCAGCTGGGAAGCCGGAAGTGCTCAACTAAAGCAAGCTTCAGTGTGAATGCCTTCATAACCCAAACCCATGTCATATGCTAGCCAACAATCTGCCATTTCCAGCCTTGCTATCAGCAAACAAGACGTGGCGTGATAGACGGCTAGTTGTGACATAGTCAATGAAGCCGTGAGAAGAGATCAGTATACTCAAGGGTGGACGGAGTTGTTTTTTCGAGAACAGTTTCACGAGTTTCATCATAAGTGATGCGGTGTCCCCACCATACACCGCTAATGCTTCATAGATACCGATGGCAGAAAACGGACACACTGTGAACATCCTCCCCGGTGGTGGACCAGGCCACCTTAAGTCACATAATTTATGTGTCCATACAGTCAACATTCCGTACAGATGTCCAGCTATACTGGCAACATTTTTCACACAAAAATTAAATGTCCTCACAACATTATATCAGAAAACTCGTCCAAATGTCATTTGCAATCAATTGCCAAACGCTCATTATGAGGTTTAACTGAGCTGTTTTACGGTACTGTGAGGCCAAGGAGCATTTTATGTTTTAGCGCGTGGTAAAAAGTAAAGTTGAATGAAGCGGATCAGGTGAAAAACAGAATCAAAAGCTTTCTATCGAATTAATTTATCAGAAGCAATACAGATTTTCTGAAGTACTAAAACTGATAAAGATTGTGCGAGATTCGCAAGATTTTTACATGTGGGGGATTAATCTTACGCGCAACTTAGTACCAATTACAGGACATGCATACAATGATAGGGAAGAGGAATAAAGTTGAACGTGTGCGATAATGAAAAGATGAATCAAAGATAAGACATAGGTTGACCTTCTAGGTGAGAGGCATATAAAATAATCTTCCCCGTGTATTAAAAACGGTTACCATCTAGGGTCATGAGATGAAATGGGGTCTTCATATTTGCAAAAAGAAACCTAGGGATGGCTTCTCGGTCAATAAACAACAGATGTTGGTCGTCAGAGAAATTCGGATAACGCTGGGACCTACACAGCAATAATAAAAAATGACGATTTCCAGGAATGTTAAGTAATAAGTAGAGAAACGGATTAGTTTACTAAACGTGCATTTGACTGAACGCACTTGACTTTGATATTAAAGCGAAGATCACCAAGGTAATCGATTGACAACGGGTTTCTCCTATACATGATATCAAATAAACGCAAAAGTATGGCATTGATTGGCTAATCATCCTCAACTGCTTTTATTCACTATTCTCGGATAGTGCTCAAAACAGTAACACATAAATACCGCGTTCAAATTCACTGCTACTGGATACACGTTACTACAAAAAGAAGCGTGGTGAACGTACAATCGATCTTTATTTGGATAAAAGTCACAAATGGAAAAGTCATTTAATCTCAATCATAGCGCTCATTTGTTTTTGGGGGGAAGTCGAACATTTGAAGAAACACTGTCATATACATGCATGGAAATATCAATAGTTTCTAGCATTGAGCGATGAAAACGGAATGAGTAACCTACCATTTCACCCTACTAAATTTGCTTCGTTTGTAAAGGCTCCAGTGTGTCAGAAGTTTGAACAGCTAATTTGTAGACGCTACCCCATCCTAGGAGTTGATATTTTGCGTGAGTTTTGCTCGGAATCTTCAGTTTACTATTGTATATTGTGCTTTAACCTGTTTGATTGCACGCAGTGCTTCACTCTAAGCACACTGGTTTGTTGATTCCCGGGACAGTTGTGTACGGATTGAACGACTGAACTATCTAATGATACCTCATTCTTTCTTTTAACTTTGCAGACACACAGTACAGCCGAAATGGCTCTCTAACAAGCAACAAAATAGTAGTTTGACGTAAAATGCTTATATTAGTGACAAGGATCAAAAATGTTTCACAAAACGTTTGCAATATGTTTCAGTGAGCCTTAATGAGCTTCTCCCAGATATAGTGCCCACAAAAACTCTAATATTGTTCTGAAGTTTTCTGATTTAGCAAAACTTCCACTATGTCAAATTTTACAGTATATATTTAAAGAATATTACGAAAACCTTCCAGTTGAAGGTGTCATTTTAAAATTCTACAGAATTTTCTACTGAATCGAACATTTAACCTTATTTTTTCTGTTTCGCATATGTGACATAGATAATTCCTAACATCTACAGTGCTCAGACATCCTTGAACATAACTCTTGGTGACTGGCTTATCATAATTTTGACAAGGAACGAGCTGTAGCGTGTCTCTATTGAGATGATCTCTAGTGGAGTTGCATCTGTATGGTTTATATTGCTAAGCTAAAACAAACTCTTTAAGCATCTAACAACCCACACAGTATAAAACATTTGTTCTTTTACTGATGACTAGTGGGGGATTTGCACTTTTATGAATTGACAACACCGAAAATGAAATAACCTGGTTACACACGGCATGTCCATTAACTGTATGAGGTCAAAATTTGGAAATTCGATTCTTGTTGCTGTAATGTTAACCTTTTGGGACAAAATTAAATTAACTCGTAGAGATTACTTGGGGAACCATAAACTTAGAGGGGATGGATATTGACTGGATAATTTATTGTAAACAAGAACCAACATCTAACAATACGGTAGTCAGACTCGATTAGGACTACGAAACAAATTACTGCGAGCCTGTTTGCCCAAGGCGGAATTGAAAAGTTGTCCATGCGGTACATCTTACGAAATTGAGGTCATTTGCTTCGCATAATTACGTATGTTAATTTCCATCTGGTTACAGCTTTCGCATTCAGATAGATCAGTGTTTTCATAAATGGGTGGTGTTGCTCCCTTTGGAAAAAATAGTGGTGAGTTGTAATATAGTGGTCGTGAAATATTGGACGGGATGAGATGGCATCTTATCCATCTTCAAACATGACACTGGTCTTCAAAGGCTTTTCCAGCTGTCTAAACTCAATGTACCGGACTAGATAGAGTATCAAGTGATTTCGAATTATATGCACTTGGATACAAATACTGACCTCGTTGTTTCTAGCAATCGGTTTGCTCAGTCAGGTTGTGGAAACAGTCAGGGGCCAATGTCAGCTATCAACAGCTATTAAGCTTGTATCTAACACTGAAATGAGCACGACTCTCGCTGTGGATGCACTGTACTTCCAGACATATGTACACCTGTTTCTAGATTCTGATAATTTTAATCATATCAAATCTCTGCTGATTATCAATCTTGTGAAGACAGCCTAGAAAATCCAGAGGATGCTATTTGGATCCACTTTCCAACTTGAACGCAGTGTTGTTGCATTTTAAGTTAGAGAGCTGTAGGTGTTTATTGCAAACGTTACGTTTCATGTTTACTGTATCCATGCTGAATTTGATAGGAATATTCTGCAACTACAGTATATTCCGTAATCACGAATTAAAAATATCACAATGTTTGTTTAATCACTGCATGAGTAGACAAATTATGTTTCGGTTTATTTGTCTTTCCACTGACCTGTACCAGGACGTAGTCTACCAATCATTCATTTCTAGTCATCTCTGTTACCTAACACAAAACAGGTCGTCAGCCATCTAACCTAACTGAGAGCCCAACAGTTCGGAGTCCACTACACCTTCACCCAAGAGAGGGCGATAGTTAGATTATTCTAAGTTGCGGTCGATTCATTTTTCCACCAGAGTACACTGTTTCGAACGGCTACTATTGTATTGGAATGGAAACTGTTGTAAACTAGATAAACGTCAGCAAAGTAAATAACGTACCAAAGAGTTTTAACATGCAAAAAGATGTTTTTTGAAATTATTTCTGTTGATTGACAACGTTCTTGTATTATAAATGACGTCTAGAATGAGTAGAGATATTTATCTGGTTTACTTGATCAATGCTGCACATACCACGATTATAAGTAAATTTAAAATCTCTTTCCCGTCACACACGCGAATCAGTTGAACAGTGTTTAGTGGCAAAACTACACCATTGGAACATTGTATGAAACATATTTCTTATTCACATTTTTCATAGATCATTCACCAACCAGCAATGCATTGTACAGTTCATTTCTTCAGGCACCAGTTTGGTCTACACAAAGAGTAGTAATGAAAGACTGTGTTCATTGGACCACTGATCCCATGAGCATTAGATGAAATTAACAAAACTTGTGTCTGCAGGTGGACCGTGACCATCTACTTAACTTCATGTCCAGGCGTGGTAATGAGTACTTTTTTTCGTTGTATATGGTTTGAAATGTCAACAAAAGTTTGACCAAAATGCAATTTCCGATCTGCCTATTCATTTGTGAACGTACTGAGTTTACCCATTTGGTTAGCTATGGGGTTATGAGGTTAAGATAGTTGGTCAGAAATTTCACAAAGAAACTCAGATACACGATCTACATATTGTGTCGTAAGATATATGCTAGATGATTCAAAGGCTAGATTGTTCTAGGGGGCAGTCAAGCCTTACTGCTCGCTGGTATGAACCCTGCCTAAATCCAGTGTATCCACAGTTGGATTTACTCTATAATACTGAAATCTGCCACACTGCCTATTGGTGACAGAGTTAAAGAGCTAATCAGCTACATCAGTGGATTGTAGCGTTAACAGTTTGAGCACTCCTGCCGGATACTTTCTAGACCTGTACCGTTTGGTGGATTTCTTGTGAAACATTGAGTTCGATGTTAAACTTAGTCTAGGTGTGAGATTCCTGGGTTCCCAAATTTGTGACTCAGACGGTGAAAAACATGCATGGCTTACCAACATTAATAATCTCGTCGGAGTTCAGGTCTTCTACGTTTTGGTCCGGCTGGGAAGTTTGTGTGGATGTGAGTGCCATAATTAGTGGCGATTTGATGTCCAGCTTATGTCAGTTAGGCTCTACTACTGATCGTTACTGGTCTACCATCCTTAAATTTGTCACGCTACTTATTAATAGTCACCTATTAAGAGAACCACAGTCGAGCTTGCCAGACAGTCAAAGGGTAACAGAAAAGACGGCCATCACTAACGGCTGTTTCATTGCAAACAGTTAGATGAAATGAACAGATGTACTCGAGTTTCAAGTGGTAGGTGATTATATCCCTCATAACTTTCAAACTAACTAACTTCAGCAAGCGTGAGTAAAAAAGAGCCAACCGCAAATCAACTTACATAATCAGTAAGCTGTTGAGTCGAGACCCAACATGGAATATGGGTTCACCGTGGTTTCAGAAGCAATCAGTATGAAATAATGCGTAAACCGTCACAAATCAAGACATTACCAATGAACGCAGGTATATCATTGCTTATGGGTTTGTCCGGGTGATATACTGGACATCATCCAATGGCTACATATCAACTAAGTTCCAGTGTATGCGACCGTATTGGAAGATTCATGTTTTGTAAACAAATATAATCACACAGTAATTTCAACAGAACCGGGTTGATTCAAAACCGAGAATTTGTGCGCGCGTTCATCCTGATGGCTGTGCAAGTATACCCAACAGGACTTCGAATATACAGGCTAGGTGTGTTATCCCACAGGCGCAATTCACACTATTTAGAAGATACACGTTTGCCATTGTCAGAAGAGAGATTGTAATGATATCTTACATCTTTGAACTGTGGTACTTACTCGTTAAAACCAGTTAAAACCCTACATTAATTTGAGTCCTCGAAGATCGTGCGGTTACTACATCTCCTATTGGGAACACCCAACAAACAACGAAGTGTAGATTATAGCACAACACTCCATATTACTAATAGGTGTAGAGTGGATGGTTCATAAAGGAACCTATCTTATAGTATTTGGGACTCGGCAGGATTCAAACCAGCAAAACGAATCTCGTGTCCTTATGTTCACGTCTTCTGTCAACTGATCTAAGATGTCACGTTGGGAGTCCAAAAATCTCACATTCGAATCTGGGTGCTCACTAAAACGTATGAAATCCCATAACTGAGTTACTTGAGTCATTCGAAGGTACACCTCTGCGGACAGGATACATTACAAATGGACTGTGTATGTTCTCTGCTGTCGAAATAATCAATAAATTGCCATAGTCTTTTAGGGAAATACAGATATTATATTACACTTTATGAAAAACTGCTATCTTATTTGTTCATCTAGCCCATATAACTGAACTGGCCAATGGTATTATTTGCATTCCAGTTCGATAAGCTTTGCTGTATCCGTTTATTTGGGTGGATTCGAATCGCGTTGTCGATGCATTATAATGATTGAATACGCAAGGCTTCATTTGTGTGCCTTTCCTAAACAATTTCTTTGGGATAAAATTCCTGCCTGATTAATCAATCGAAAAGAAACCTTCTGTCCAATTATTCCCATATAAGAGACCAATACCAAAATGCAAAATATGCCATCATTTCATGAACTTTTAAAGAGACTAAACTTTATTGGTTATAAAATATACAATATGGAAAGACGAATTCCAAAAAAGGAAAAATGTACTGATGAAAATGAAAGTGGAAAAGCAAGTCGTGGATTTTGCTATCGACCAACAGGACTTAGCAGTATTGAGGAAAAAGCAAAACTCAAACCATTCGATAAAAGTAACGGTGTGATGAACAAGTGTTTTCGATAATTCTTTCTCAAGTCAATACAGTTACATAGGTTTCATCAAGACGTCATAAGACGAGGCGCATAAAACAAGAAGTGACTTTCTGCGAGTGTCAAGAAAGCATAATACTAGACTACGCACATACTATTTGGTTAAGCCCATGCCGGATTTTAACCGGCAAACATTTGATAGAACAAATGGAATGGAGTGGTGATGATTTATTTTTTACTTTAAAACCAAATAATTCGGACTTGAACATCAGTTCAGAGTATGAACATACGTCTAATATTCATACATTTAGTAACAAAACACCAGTGAGCTCAACCTTGAAGGGAATGTCTCTGATATCGTTATACTTCATTCAGCTAAAGATCTCGGTGTCTTCCTGATTGTTAGGACTCAGCGCAGACGGAAAATATGGCTGCATTTTTGGATGAACTGGGAAAGGAAGTCTTCCAGGAATTATGTTTTTTGTATTAATGTTTGCTGACTGATAAAGACGTAGAACCATTCGTTAAGTAGGCCAGTAGGAAAGCTCCACAAATGTGTAGGTTATCTGAAGTGAAACATACCACTGAGGTTGCTTCGGTCTAGACAGTTAGGAGTACGTTCGGATTGTTGCGGTCAATGTCGGACAGAAACATTCGAACATAATATATGATCACGATTAGTTCCAGCCTTTTCGTACCATTGCGTGTCGCTAAGAAAGCCTTTTAACTAAATAAGTGAAGAGAAGCAAATCAAGCCTCAATCCAAACCATGTTGTTACTTTGAATGTAACATCCACCATAAAACACAAAGTTCAAGGCTATCTGTAAAATCAAATCGCCACTTTAAATTTCACTGTGATGATCTGTCACACATTATGAGCTCAGTTTTTTGGCCTGACTCCTAACTGAACAGGGATAATACGTGAGTCCTGCCGTTCATTGAGAGTGAGTCAAACTTAACCACTGGGCTGTGAATATGTTTATGCATAAATACATATATAAACATAGAAGGCAACCACGCTACAGCGAATTAAACAGGATGACCATATATGGTAGTTGGGGTGTTAGAACGAATAGTTTGGTGGGAGCGTAAGCAAACAAGCGAGAACGAAACAGATCAGATTAAGTTAGAGTGTACGGGCCTTCGATTAAACTGTTACAATCTGATTGACTAATCGGAATAATACAGATTCATCCGCAAGCAATGTAGATTGAAGCATTTCAGCATCACTTCAAAGTTGGTGAGGTTCAACTCTATCTGTATGTCTACACAAGCTAGCGGATGGTAATACCCCAGAACCTAGATCTGTCGGTATTGCATAATTCATCTTGCTGTCTTCACTGGAAGATGTGCCTCTTCACAGTACGGAACAAGACAATGCGAACTGAATGCCATCTTAATATACATCATCGTCAGCTGAACACCATCTAGACAATTCGAGTTGTTTATGCATCTAAAAATAATTGGCTGAAACTTTTCACGGAAGCCCTTCTAATCAAAAAGCTTCACTGCGCTTTCTGTAAGCAGAAAGAAATGACTATCAGTGTAACACTGCTGTGGTGGCGACACTTAACTCGTTGTGTTATTCTCTTCATGCGATTTTACTCATTGAGATGCTGGTGTACAACTTGGTTTGCGATATACATTGATCGACAGTTGTAATATGTGCCTGAAAAGTGTTAATAAAAACCTACAGTTCCTGAAAAATTTCCGTTCGTATAACAGAAGCAGAACTTGTAATCCTCAATTAAAATTTTCAATTCGTCATCAAATTCTGATTCCCTGTCTTCGCAAAGATTCAAGACCTTCTGTTATTATTTTCATTGTCATTTCCGTTTGGCATCACTTCTTGCGTTCTTTGCTCTGGCTGGCCCGTTCACATAATTATTTCCTGGTTTAACTTGGTACAAATTTACGCGCATTCCGAAATACTTATTTGTTTAGATGGGGCGCCCAAAGGTGGTTCTTTTGGGGGTCACTGTTTACATTGCTTTCTTGCGTTAGAGTTGAGTTAGGTCAGAATATTTTTGAGGTGATTTGACGGAGAACCTCACGTTCCGTTGCATACGTTTTAATCGAACTACATACCTCTTGGTTCAAAATTACCGTTTAATTATAAAAGACTGTAGCCGAATGTCCAAGTTCTATGGGAGCACAACAGTGACAGTTTATTAATTCGTTATTCAGGAACTTTCTTACAACGCAAAGAATCTACTTTCAACTGCGTCAAAATTACTGTCATAATTCCGAAGTAGGATTAGTCCAGAAGTGTTAAAACCAAAACACTCTTAACAGCAAGAACACTATGTTTACTTTGGAACCAGAGTATCTTACTTTAGATCGTTGACACCGAAAGTCAACGAATAAAGCTATCCTTTTTCTAGGTAGAACTGAAAAGGTCAAACAAATCCTGGGCGTCTTAATTTCAAAACACCGCGTTCTATTGTCAGTAGTTTGTAAGAATTAACACTTCATTACAATTATCGAAAACCGGTCCACGGATTACATTTCTGTTACGAGTTCATTCGTGTATTATCTTGTACACAATGAAGCGTGTTTCTTGGTAGTGTAAAATAAAAACCCCATTTGATTAGACAAAAACGAATGTGATAAATACAAATATTTGTTGGTTCATCATCGGGACATTAAAAATTATCTACGCAGCTTGTATTTCCCAGTGAAGTTGGCATTAATAATATTCCGTTATTCTGATCACGAATAAAGCCAAAGGTACAAAGCTAGTCATTAATGCAGTCGGGACGCGTGGTCGGGTGCAACTACCGGGTTGAATATATTCGGGTCATCGACAAAATTCCAGTCAGGTGGCAGACTCTAGCAATGGCCAATCGTTATCATGGCATACAGTCCAGTGGTTTGTTTGCTTAAGTATGTTCGCGGAAACATGACAACTTTCCTGGTTCTAGTGGTCCGCTCTCCTCTTTTACACACCCACACAAACAGCTGATCTTGATTGCGTGACGCATAACTAGCTCGTGTCCAGAACATTCAACGGTGATTTTTTTTCGAGACCAATTAGAAAAGCTGACCAATTTTTGGTTTTCTCATACTTATAGTAACTTGGCAATCTAATATCATGTTTTACTTTATCTGCTATTGGAGAAACCTGTCAATTTTTTAGTCGATCTTCGTTTACTAGTCAACGACTGAAATAATCGATAATTGTTAGTTGCTGTTTGAAAACAGTGTTTCCGTGATTGATGTACGGGTGCAAAGCTAAGAGCCCATATTTCTCTGGTTGATTCGGCTTTTATTCAATGTCAATCAGAAAATAGTTAGTTGTACACTCATCAAAGAGGTCTGTATGGTGTCGCCTCAAAATTCGACCGTCATCCTTGGGATATTTTTAAGAACATTGTGCGCGATCAATTTTCAGGTTGAAAGCTTGTCTTTTAATTGAATGGACGCTAAAATTAAACTAATCTGAGTGTAAGTCGAACAACCGAGAACATCAGAACCGTCATGCTATATTGTTTGGTCACGCACAGTAAATACTGTCGTATATTACGACGTAATGGTATATTACAGCATTCCAATCTGACTGATATTATGCCAACTCAAGGACAGACTGAAAGATTTAACCATATTCAAGTAATGATAAGACCCGTGTCACGTGATGCTCAGTGGTTCACAACTTAGTAAATTTTTACCGACCACACATGAAAGAAACGATAAGGTTCAAAATCACTGCATCAATTTAAAGGCAGTAAATGCCATATAAGTGATCTGAATGAAAATGAGGGATTAGCGATCGATTGTGGTCTTTCTAAAGAAGACATCAACTGCTTAGCGAAATGTTCCTAATACAACATAAACTCTTATTTCTCCTGACAAAGACCTCAGCATACTGAAGGATTACACACCATTATTTCGAAGGAATTTCCGTGTCAGAAGCCAATGATTCACCAAACACGTATAATGTTTTGTTCCTTCTAAATAGCTCATTCGGCAGGTATAGCAGTGTTCACAAACATGCTAATTTGTTGTTCGCTTTTGAAGACAAGAAAAATTATGGTGTCCTACGCCGAAGTTAAATAATGCAGTAAAAGAAACAATAAAACAACACAGAAACCAGGACTCGCAGCTCGAAAGCAGGTTGAAGGTACATTGTGCTTTCAAACCACCATAGTATACAAAGAGTTGAGCCTGAGACACACGACTGACTTAACTAACTTACGAGCACGTTCATTCACGATGCGGTGAACGGAGCATTAACTAAGACAGTTTTTTCAGAAAAGTTCATAATTTTTAAAAGACTGAGATTCTACTTTGACAATCTAGTGCTATCTGGGGGACACAACACCATTATAGACCCCAACTCTTTTGATCAATAAAAGTTGATCAGTAAAAGTTGATTTACTAAACACTTCTCAACTTCCACCCCACACTCATGTAGCAATCACAATGACAACATAATCGCGTCCGTTTTATGGTCTTCACTGATAATTAACGCTGATCACAAAGGATTTTAACCTACCGCATCAATCTCATTTCCGCTTGATGGCCATCATTTTCGATCAATCCGTTCTGACACAATGCATACTGGTCTAATCACGGTTACCTTAAATGAATCATTATATCCTTGTTGAAGTGATTTTGTTCGCAACGCTCTTGATAGAGACTGCTGTACGTAGCAGAAGTGTAAAGTATTACAGTTAGCTCGAAACGTCGGATTATTTTCCGAAATTATCGGGCAAACAGTCTTCGGAAGTTTCCAAACAAGGCTAAACTATACTTCTGAACGAATAGACGGAAAGTATTAGGTAAATACGTTCAAATTAAACCGGTAAATTACTTTCGAACAAGGTATTTTTATTGTGTTACTGTTTTCTTTGTTCTTTTGTGGGAGTGCTCATGGTCTTTTATTCAGCAGATGTGTACAACATTAAATTTATTTGTCGCTTTGCGGATTTTTTCAGAACCAACTGTTCTTAATCACCTAGGAAATGTCTGAGCTACCTTAACCAAAACACAATTTGCTATTTAAAGAAAACCAGATAAGAATCATAGTAATAAAAACAGTGATAATAACGCAATTTCAGACCGGCTTGATTTATGTGAAACTAGTCGCGACTACAATACTTCGTCCAGGAAGAGACAGTTACCATAAAACTCTTACAAGTTAATAGTATTTGCACTAGCTACATCCATCATAGAAACAAGCTTTGAATCACTGCGTAGGAAAGAAAACTTTTCGGACCAAAGGCAAATTTAGTAATCTTCGGGAAGGAGTAGTATGGTAATCGGTTTGAACCCTGTATGTTTAGACACTGACTACAGCGTAGATCCATATAATGTTCGAGTCTGCCAGTAAACAATTTACAGGCACCACTCTTTTAAAAAAAATTCTGGCTAGCGAACCTAGTTTGATGCACACCCAACAGTTATTTTGTGATACGAACAACAACAATCCAAATAAGTTCTGTAAATTGTGACTGACTAAACTAGTGTCTGTGTTCCCTCTGTTCAGTCCTACGCCTGCCAAACAGAACCGTCTTGCTAGATTGTGACTCCCGCTCGACTACAATACGGGTTGAACTCAAGTGAGGGGAAAACTTCTGGTGAGCGTGCATGATTACATAAAGAACAGAAAAAACAAAGGTCTTCTTTGCGCAGTTGCCTGAGCGTAGTCTGTCACAAAATCCAAAGATGAACTGGTGTACTGAATAGTGTATTCACTGCGCCCACTATTGCTCATGAGAATTCATCGGTTTTTAGTGTGCATTGATTGAATACTTTTCGGGGCTTGAAGCAACTGCACGTCTTGATGGGTGTTTCACTAACAGCCGTTCAATGAAACCCTTCTCAGATAACACTACTAACGCAACTACTTTTAGTAGTAAGATCCTTTCCCCCTTCCCTTCTGTTTTTTGTCTTTTTCCGTACAGGATTTGCATTTCTCTTCGTTGTTGTATAGCAGTTAAGCACAAGTGAGAATCACTAATAAATTGACGTCTATGACGATGATAACAATGACGGTTGGTAAAGTTTAGTTACGTACAACTTACAAATGTCTCCAGCATCCAATTGATCGTTTGCAAGCGACAGCCATGAAAAACCAAACAAGAAATTTCATTTCACGTCACCCTGATTGAGACGGTATGGATTTATTTTTCTAAGCTTTTTTTCTATAAACCGTTCATTGTTTAGTCCTACATTTATTTCAAGTAGACTTTAGTCGCCGTGATACTGTATTTGCATGAAATTTCAAATCATATTTTGATAACATGTTTATCGATTTGATTCAAAGAGAGCGAGTGCTATGGATGACTGGGATGTATTATAAACTTCCAACTAATTGCTTATCACATTAAGGGTGAATTGTATTCAATGAAAATGCTGAAATGATTGACGGAAACATGTATACAATCTAACTACCTTTTCAATCTATGAAAGTAGTATTGATTTACATAAATGATTTATCCTGATTGGGATTTAATTACATTTTCGTAATTTATTCACTGGAGCAAATATTTTCAATAAACCAGCTAGACGCTAATGCACTAAGACAAGTTGAAGTAAGATCTGTGACTCTGAATACAATCGAAGCAACATACAAGTGTATTTTTGCTGCTATAACGTTGCAATTGTGCAGCAGTTATGATGATGTACGGTGCAGAAAACTGGTTACAATCGTTGTCGAGGTTACTCGGTCAAACGAACCTATTTTATGACCAGAGTTTCAATATGCATCTTCGTTGTTGCATGAGAGAATAAAATATGAAAACTTTCTCGTAGTACTGACATTTACATTGCTGACCAGATCCTGTGAAATCGTGTTTCTACTATACATAATAATTTATTACATGTTAGGAGAGAATATGCAGAACCTTGAACTTACTAAGAAAACCAAATGGCTTGTGAATGTGGGTTACCCCAGTACATTTGTTCAGAGATGACACACACAATAAAACATTAGAACTAGGTTTTCAAAGCTACCTTTCATTGCGTATCTGCAAATAAGCGCATTTGGTTAAACAATTTGATTTTCTTACCTAAATAGTCAGTTCATATTTGCAGTTTTTACCTTGCAAGCGTCAACATCTAACCCACTATTTTGCACAGACAAGAAAGTATCACTTCATTAGATGAAGTGTACCGTTACCATTGAAATGTTTATTCCTCGAAGTGTCAAGTGATCAGAAAATAAAATCCACTATTGGGAAAACTGTAGAATAAGCAGTGAACCTGATCGGCTTGTTTTCGACCAAAACTTTGATTGTCTTCATAATTGTTGTTTATATGCATCGATAAACTTGATTATTATTGGTCATGCTACGAGCTAGATATGTTGTTCCTCCGTTCACGGCACTGGATTTACCAATTTAATGAAATTCTGTCTGTATTGATCATTCCATTTTGTGAAACAATGGCTGATATTTGAAAACTACTCACATATGTTCGTCTCTCTCACAGGCTTCCACAAGCTTCTGGAAACACAGCTAAACGCAAGCTTATGTCCGTTCAGGTTAAACAATATCATTGTTTTTCTTATATCAGTATTACAATCACTGTACTTCCCTCAACAAAGCTATTCTGCTTCAGTAGTGAGGCAAAAGTTTTCTTATTTCCTGTCAGGAGTCAACTGAGAATAAGCTAGCAACATTCATCAGGATTCACGTAATTACGAGTATTGTACAACATTTTTGAGAGTTAGGAATTTGCTAGTTATCCTTCAACTGAACAGCATTCAAGGTTCACCACTACCTTCAAATTGATCTCGACTCTCCGGGCAGCCTCTGCCGCAAATATGTAATAAGCTTGAGTTTTGCACTTGCTACTGAACATTTGTAATACATGTTCATTTCAAATACGTGAATTGAATTTCGGTCACCTTTTTATGGAACAACCGTGTTGACAACCGTGACGCTAACCTCACACTAGGCAGGATCAAGTTATAACATTCAAAAGTGTCTATGCTGATTAGGATTTAGATCCCGATAGGCTATGTTGTGTCAGGCAGGACAAAAGCGAGCAATTAGAGGGAAGTTTAGTTCACCTTCCAATATTGTTCAAATGACTGCGTAGCTTTGTATAGTCAGCGCGGTACTAAACAGAGAAGTAGTCGTTCGCCATCGACGTCGTTTCTTTCTTCATAAAATCAATTGGGGTTGGCCACATTTATTTCAGACAAGCAGCACCTCGATTGTCCTGGTTTTGATTATGGTTATTGGTGTGTCACCCAATACGGCCGCCAAATTGTCAATAGTATTGAAACTCCTATTGTGACTTTCATTATGCCTACGGCACATAGTAGTAATCAGGTACAAGCGGGACTTTCCCATAAATCACGTCTTTGTCTTGGGCTGGTACTTCATCACAAGTTGCGACACATCATTACGTCACTAGATCCGATTAAGATCCCACAAGAATGCACCATAACCTCTCGTTTCGCAGATCATATTTTTGAATTGTAGGTTTGCTGTAGACTCCCCCAGATAACCCTTCCCAAATAAGTCTGCCAGTAAATACTAAAAGCTGTTTATCTACCAACAATTTCCCATTATACCTTGGAAAATTATTCTTATACTCTTCATGTAATTTCTTGTGAGTTTACATCAGACGAAGTTTCTGGTGTCGCCAGAGCTAAATCTAACGGTTAAGCCAGTATTTATAGTGCACCGAATTCCAAGACAAATCAATGTCTACTAGGCTGCATCTTGTCAAGTAAAAATAATCGACTGGAGTCTGTGGGAGAAAATCGAACTTAGCCATTCATTCGTTTTACTGGTGTACGCTTCAAAAGAGGATATATCAGATGTTACAGAAATCGCCATCAGTCAGGTTCTATTCAACATTCCGATAAAGACCGAACACTTAGGCCACGTTACACTAGCACACCATTAAAAGGTTTAAACTAATTGCGTTCCATCAGTAGATGAACAAATGATTAGTGCGCTGATGCCAAAGCAGGAGGAAAAGACAGAGGTGAGGATGTAATAAACATATACCTGTCTGTCAAGTCGAAAATACATGGAGGATGATTCCGCTACGAGAAAAATGGCTGAATATGAAAACTAAGGCATTACTGTGAACTGCGTCATTCGTACACGTTGACATTTCCGCAAGCTACAAGACAAAATCTTGAGTAGTTAGCACATGAGTAGGGCGTATATGTGAAACGGAAAATAACCAATAATGCCTAGAGCGAAACGTCACAAACAATTTGACAGTCGACATAAATATTGAGTTATGATTTTCTATAATTAAACTATAGTCCAGAGATAGACGGCAGTCGTCTCAAACTACCACTACTAGAGGTCATAGGCGTTGGGGCTCGAATTCCATCTCTCAGAAAACAGACTGTTAAGCGAGAACGATGAGCGATGAATAAAATAACAAACGAGGGTGGTCTAGACGACAGTTAAACAAGTGATACGGAACGTACGAATTCAAACACATCTCACTCGGATATATTAAAATGCGTGTAAAATCATGAATTGTGAACGATAATACAGACATTTTTAAGTGTTGACATCTAACGACAGAGGAGAATCGAAAATCTGTTGAACAAGAACTGCGAAACGCAGTTAATCATGCAAAACATATAGGAATGTACAAGACAGAACTCCTTATTCCAGGAGCCATTCCTCATTTGGTTTGTGAGATACAGGAGTAAGGTATGATCTCAGAGTACTCGCGGAACTTCCCGAGCAGGTTTCAGCGATCAGCTCCGAAGAATGTTGTGAACAAGCTTGAAAAGAAGCCAACAATGAAATCGTCTCCATCAAAGATTGTCTATTGTTCACAGGCAACATTCTGATTGGTAACTCATGAAAATACTCATCAAAGTGCATTATGACTGTTAACCAGTAGTACAAACTAGACCAGTTGTTCTGGAACTATGACGTCGATCAGGAAAGTCTTGAATGTGGAGATAACGGGGAATAGATTGACCCACACGTAAATGTTTCTTTCGATGGGGTCACTAATTTGAAGATGGTTCAATCTGTGTGTGCGGCAATTAGGATTTGAGATATACACTCATGCTCCGTGAACGGTTGAGTAATTAATTATTTTGAATATTGTTCTAAGGTTGTATGTATAGTGAGGCGATGATTCAGCAATGTATGGACGAAAGATCACAGAACTGAAGTGGGGGTGGAGGACAATCGAAGTGTTACGCATGCATTAGGTGATTACATCAAAAAACATGACAGGGGATATGTCGAAGCGGTGGTTATGAATACTGATAACGCTACATTAAATTGAGATGACAATCCTACCCAAACGATACGAGCAAGTTAGTATACAATTTATCACGTCAACAGCGGCCACGTTGCTACGCACTTCTTTTGGATCGACAACAAATTCGCCGCTCACTTGTAACTAATGCCCTAGTCTACACGTCCACATAACTGTTTCTGATTAGTTACGACCTCAGTAGCGCATAGTACATATTTGTTCAACTCACTCCGAGTGTGCTGTTTTGCAAACAGTCAGTTCTGTGTGCTTCGGCGAAATGACACTTTGTCTCTAGACGATGGATCACACGTTTAAGTGTCATCTGTGTTTTCATATTTATACAGAACCACCAACAGAAATCATCATCGAATATGCATCGGTAGTGACGGTGAATTCCAGCGTGAACTGATTGAGAAATCCTGCATAGGTGGTCAATCTACCGGATGATTCGATGGATGTCATATGACAGTGGTTGGAATGAGCAACCCAGTCCCAGTGTAAAATGTCAGGTTTGCCTATGTGGCAATCCAGTTCAGCTGGACGGATAAACACTGCGTTTGAGAATGCTGTTTCCGTCGATGACACGAATGGGGATGAAGTCCAGGTATATGGAAATACCATCCCGTAGAACCTGTCAAATCTGCCAAACCATTAATCACTGACCTCACCTGTGTTCGGAGTGCGAACATGTTTTCATGTTGTGTCAGTAGGCAGTAGCTGTCACGAAAACGCTAATAACTGTCGTTATACACAGTGAGTTGATTATTGGAAATAGGCTAGAGAAATCCTCTGGTATTCACTTACACTGTGACATAAGACCACTGGTGAGCAGTGTGTTTGCAGGAACGAAATCTTATAGTCACCAGTGGGAAAATGCTCCACAGCATTTCTAACTTAACAGACTAGATAGAACTCAGTGATTAATCAAAACAGGGTAGGCTAGTGATCACTAAGCAGAAGAGAGGATCGATTCACAAGTTAGTTATTATCAACTTCGTGCTGGTGTGAAGACAATCCATCCAAGTGGATTTTGCAATTCCCTCCACGGTGTGAATCCACTGGCGGTTTCATTCAAATAAGCGCTTAAGATTTCATCACACAAGAAGAACTTCAGTATCACTTAGCACTGAAGCTACTTCTCGTCTTATTCTATTGGGATATATACGTGTGTGTGTGTGTGTGTGAAGCAAACATTGTCATATCTGCCGGAAATACAGCTGCAAGCAAAATCTTTCCTCCACATTTTGTTAATACTTAAAATGACAGCTGAGATTCAACTAGCATTTTTTCAGTCAAATCGATATCTTACTGGCAGGTCATCATTCGACCTTAATGAACAGTATTAATATACTACATGACGTGCTTTACTGTCGTTGTTTGAAAAGATTAAACATCGTTATCCAGGAATTACGTAGGCCCGTTGCCCTCGTAGGATTATGAAAATCACATCAACAGCTGACCTTCTCGAAGCAATGTTGACTGAACCATTCTCTGACAACAATAATGCTACCAAACAGTCTCTGCCAAGCAGTGAAACGGATGAAAATATTTGTAAAGATGAACGACTGTTCCTTTTCTGTTATGAATAAGTTAACAATAGATTAAAGTGTGGCTGATATAAGGTAGAAATTAAAGAAAATCTTTTGCCAGTCGAGATAATCATTACAGGTGCATACTTGAAAAAAGATGACCAGAGATTAAAGTCCAGTAACCGGAGGTTTTCAGTCGAGTATTATTGAAAGACAACTCCCCAATACAGTGGTCGACACTTTCGGAAACGCATTTCTATGTCACGTGACCGACAGTAACTGGGCGTTTGTTGGTTCTGGATGCTGACTGGCCGTCTCCGGCTCAAAAACGATGGTGACTATAGTTGTTCTGCAGAAATTAATTGTAATTATATAGATTGAATAGACGACATGGACCATGCTGGTTGTCTGGATCAAAGCTGCCTTAAGTCGCCCTGTGGCACATGTTTACTCAACTCATTACCGTTCGGTCTATGAACGTGCGAAAATAATGTCCCAGATAGTCGATGCGCATATTGTGTATATATTCAACGTAAATAACTACTCCGTCCATCAGTTTGTACCCGTGTTGGTCAAAGATGTCAATGAATGATAGGCCAGGTTCACACTTACGAACGAAGCAATACTGGTGTGATATATGTGTATGATCGGAGCATATCTGCTACAAGTGGTCAGTGAAAGTTTATGTACTGAACTATTCTTCAATTTATGTCAGTTACAATCTCTTTACAAATCACTGTGGCTAGATTTTTGTGTAATCAATAAACGGCCGTGTTTGATGAAAAGTTAGCACATAAAGATCTTAGACTGTCAAGGTTCAATCAGAGGAAACAGCACATATGTTGCGGTGGGATGTAAGAAAAATCGATTGTGAACGTTGTATGCGATGTAAACACTATACTAAAAATCATTCCAATAATCCAACAAACTGTTGGACAAGTCATCGTAAAGTATCTTATCAGAACAATTATAGTAAAACTCCTCGTTTTTTACAATAGGTTTACTGTTACTAAAGTGTGACAGTTGTCAACTAAGACTTTGTTTATTGGAAGTAAAACACAGAATTTTTTCTGGGGTTAAATGCGATTCACATTATGGCACACCCATTTACAAACCACTAATTTGCTTTTGGCAATGAGAAGACTAAAGTGGTTAGTACCTGCATCCAGTAGTGAGTTCTAGTAGTCAATAAAAATAATTGGAACAGTGTATCTAAACAATAATACGGGAAATGCCAAAACTCGTCAATTTTATCATAGTTGTTTTAAATATTAAACTATTTGGCGGGAAACGTTTAGATAGTGGTAGTCAAGTTACCAGAGCAAAACTGTAACACATACATTACGTGATATTACACACAGATGCCATATATATCATTATTCCTGTATAATGGCAATAACAGTGACAACTTAGAATTCAGTTTTTGTTGCTTAAACGGCTTTATATATGAATGACAGTCATGTTAGTGGTAATTTCTAACGGAACTTATATGTAAAAGCGTAAAACGGCTAAATTCATTAAATTACCTTATCTGCCAAATACTTCGTCGTTAAGCGCCTTGAAATAGTAATTGGCTACAACCTGATAAAATGAAACAGTCTAGTAGTGGATGGATCGAACTCTCCTCAGTCGGATGTGCATTCATCATCAGTGTTTAACCAGTCACCGTGTTGATGGTCAACTGTCACAAAACTATCAAAATAAATGTGACTGTTTTGTTTGGAGCAAACCAGGCGGAATGAGGGGATTGAGTTATTAAGTTGTATGCAGTATTAAAACCGTTGGGTTTATTAGAGGAGAATGCATAGACCAATAAATAATGATCACTACTTTCTCTGTGGATCTGAAACGGTCAGTATGACCAGAAAGTCGACTATTTCGCCTGGTTGGACGATAACGCATGGTTTGTGCGTTGCAAACAGTTCAATCATCATTTCGTTCATGACCCAAATAAACAGAACTACGAAAAGTTAGCGATCCTAAGAAACATTACTTTCAGTTTGAAATATACATGGTAGTTCCCTAGCGACTCTGGAGTCGACATATTTAGTTGGGCAGATTGTCGAAAGTTTGTTGGCACACCTAAGGAGTTTTCAAAATGCACGTCAAACCATCAAGTCCGTTTTGGTGGAGAAAAGCAAAAGTCACTGACCGTCGGTTTCGGAATTCGTTGGTAAATATCTTCCCTTATTCTGCAGTACTCGGTTTCGAGGTAAAGTGAAGCAACGCAAATCTCTGTATTAAAAACAACTAGAATTATAATAAACAGTCACAGTGAAGTAGGAAAAATGTCTCTTTTCGGGTTTGTTAACGTGCCTGTTACCATGGAATAGACCATGACTTACAATAGGGAAGTCCTTAGCAGTAAGTTGTTGTTACGTTTGTTATATCTTTGAACAACTGGTAAAGAAGAAGATGAACCAAGAGTGTTAATTCACATTGCATCGCGACAGTTTGATGTCTGTTGTAGGTCTGTTGTAGTCGAAGTTAATGTGATTGATAGATCGTTTGAACCGGTACTTCTTAATCCGGACAACTGAGCTTTAGGTTGGATGTTAACAGCGACGATACGGTTTTACCACTGGCTTTGAGATTTCTGACATAGCGGATAGTAAATTACATTTAAAAAAAGGAAGATGATTTCTGTCCGATCAGCTGGAACTGGATATCAAGTTAAACAGACTAATCGTTCGTCCCGCTCCAGTTTACATAAAGAGGCTAACATTTCACCAAAAATGAATATTTCAGAATTCAATTGTGCGCATGATTGTAAAAATTTGTCACAAGGACGCCAGCTATGAAATGCCGGGTAACACAAGTTTGACCGAGTAAAATGACGGAGTGTCCTTTAGTTCACTAAGTGAATCACAGTAAGCAACTGCTGCAATTATAATATTATGATATATATTTGATAACATGAATATAATTGATAAACCTTCCTCCAACTTATTTGTTTGTAACGTAAACTCTCGGGTTGTTTAGTGAATGACTAGAAACCAAGTAAATACGGTGATATTCCGTAGACTGAATATTGACGAGATTATTATCATATAACTTGTGTGCCGAAAAAAGGAGTGAACAAAGTATATTTCAGTTTCAGCACATCAAACTCAGGGTTTATAACAGGGATAGTTTAAATTTCAGCTATCAAATAGTCCACCATCCTTCTATTAACCGATTTTCTAACACTCCCTGGCAATTATTTCCATATTTATTCTACTGTGCGTAATGTGATAATCAAAACTCGCAACTGGCCTTGATGGCTACTTCGATTGCGCTTATTATTCTCTGCTTCCCATCATTCAGTGCGGGTCAACTTCACATCAACTTTGTGTTTACTTTTACCAGAAAACGATTGTTTTTGCGGTCTCCTAATACGCTCAAATCCATTCGTTCATTCTTGTAAAAAAGTAACACTAACGGAAAAATTAGCAATTGTTCGGCCCAGCCTATGGTCTTGTTTAATGGTGACTTAACAAACCGAATAGAGTTTGCTCTTCAACGTGATTCTGCTCACCTCAAGATTGAGGAACTAATTCATCTTGTTCAATCTACGGAGAAATCCTCGCCATATGGATAACAGCAAATTCTCTTATTCTTGCCGTAACGGACGATAACAAAATTCGTCCGTACACCACGGAATTATAAGCCAAAAACTGTACATCTAAGTTTTGGATCAGACAATATCTCTCCCCTCATTGTTTAAACAGGCTGAACGTCATTGTGTATATTTAGTGTATCTAAACTGAGGGGAGTTTGTGCAATGTTTTGTATTTCCATTAGATTATCATGTAAATCTCTTCAAGAGGACTGGCTGGACTTCATTTGTGCTCATACTATTCTAGGGTGGCTGTAAGTATCCTGCCCGAATTGAATGCTGAATATTGGCTATCATGCCTATGAGGCAAGTGTGCTAGACACTTCTTCACTAAGTTCACCGTGCAGGGTGAGCTGTGCAATCGTAACCAGTTCAAAAATAGCGTGAAGAAAGAGTATCAGACGGTCTGGCTTCTAGATGAGTCACGTAGAGACGATCGCTTGGACTGTTTATTTAATCCATTAGGCTAGATGCAAGGAATCACATGCTGACATGTAGACGTAACATGATAGTGCTCACGATATGGCAGTAACACACAGGCTACTCTGCTGGACACGTTGCTCACGTTGAGACAAGATGGTATGCAACGCGGTTTGCGTAATCAACATGATTCAGCAGTGTTCACTGGACGAGTGTTCCAAACAATCAACACAGTTACTACTAGTTTATTCTTACATAGCCAGGCTACCTTAATCGGTTGTGGGAATCACTGATCCGTTCGGTCTGGTCATGCTATGTAGAACAAGCAACTGATGTGTGTGGTTGTATGTGCATGCTTCGTTTGACAGAAAGAAGTTTAGTGCTCGCTAAATTGGTTCCGATAGCATAGAAAACCTTCCACGCGTGACTGACCTATCATATTTAGTTATAAACAGTTTTAAGTAGAATGTGGCTTTCAATTTTGGTTCACAATTCAGCATTCCTGAATACATAGACAAGCTGTACAAAGTTTCATCTCATACCATACAGTAAGGGAATCAAATTCACGTCAGTCATGGTTTACCGAATTTAAACTAGAGTAAGTCCACTTGGAAAATGTTCAGTTATCACTAAAAATTAACCAATGAGAAAATTTTTAAGTTGTAAGTCACCTCCTGAGTCTTATGGTGACTTCTGCTTTTTGACGGCCATTTATTCAAAGGTTTATGAAAAGAAGTAGTTGACACCAAAAGTCGCCTCTGTTAGCACATCGCATTTTTTCACAACTGTGATTTCGACTTCAGGGACCACGCCTGTAACAGGAAATGTTGACTGTCATACCACTACCCTTATGTTTTCGATATGTAGTTTATTGAAATCAAATGTTAGCACACCACCTTTCCTCTTAGCATTTAGAGATGAAACAGAATAAATGTCTGGTAAAATCTAATCCATAAATTTGCAATGAGAACTATCTTGTCAGTTTCGAATCCATTTTTTCACTTGAATGAAGAAAGAAACTACAGACTAGCACATTTTTCGAAGCAAATCAGTTGACTAGTTAACTTGACCGATTTCCCACAAGTATGCACACGCGATGCTTGTAAGCTAGATGAAATTAACGATTTAAAAATTCAGGCTAGCATCTCTCCATGATTTCTGTTGACTGTCGCCTGTCCTTCTTGAATTGAGCCAACCCGACTCAAGTATATGAAGCAAAATCACAAAATATACTTACAAACATGTCAAGGTTTTCGTAGTCTGTAACAGTATGTAGTAGATCTGGGGTTCTTTTTAGGTGAAACAAATAAAAAATAAACAATCCAAAATCGATTACAGCTTTCGTGCTGGGATGAGTTATTCAGTCACACCCTTTCATAAGGACTACCAAATACTCGGCCTTTTTGAAGGTCGCTATTAATGTACACCATTACTAAGACTAAGGTTTGAACTACGACGAACGTCTCAATGGTTCGATAATGCTAGACAAGTTTAGTGGTTTTTGTGATTCCAGCTGGATGAGAAGTCACAACATTGAGATCGCCAATTTGAATTAACAGGACAACTGCTCTGTTGACGAAACCCCACTGCAAAAATTTCTCATGAACGAATATTTGCAAACGCCAATTCAGTCATATATGCTGCGAGGTCAGTGACTCAGTAATCAACGTAGTTGATTAATTTAAGCATTAACACAGTTGCAATCCCTGATAGTGCAAAGCTCTCCGCTATTGACGAGCTATCACAAGAATAAACCTGGAGCACACTACATCTTTTCGGAAGGGTCTCACTGAAATTCTGTAGGAATTTTGAAACCGCACCGGAAATCAGGTGGTTTTCAGCAAAACCCAGTCAAATCGCCCGAAATTTGCAAGCAATTAAAACAGTCTGTATATTCATGTTATTGTTACGAACGGTAACCTTCCACATGTGAACATTGTTGACATTCTGTAACTGTCAGTCAGTCCATAAATCATTTGGTAAATATTCGTTTCAAACTAACTATAGGAGATATCCAGTTACTGAGCACACAATGGATACCTTACACACCAAAGAACGTTTCGTTTTAATCATCAAATGCAGTCTGAAGGAATATCTATGATTGTTAAAAACAGATGGACAAGATTTGCATGAATAACCTACACAATACCGAAATTCTAATTGATTCTATTTGGAAATTGCACTGTTAATTGAAAAGTGTGCAAAACGAAACACGGGTTTTTCGCGTAGATGCAGCAACGAATAACGTCCAAATGTTGCCCAGGTTTGCCTCGAAATACGATTGATTGAAACCGTAGACGGCATCTTGTTAATCAATATTACCTACGACAGGTTATTTTTGGCACTCTGCCTATGCGATTTGTACAAATATCACTGTTTTTCTGAACGGATAAACGAAAATCTACTCAGTCAATTCGCGTAGGAGATATCATCCAGCAACGGCACACTTGATAAAGATTTCGTTTCTGAAAATACACTAACGAACGTGCATACTAACAACTACGTAGAATTTATCTGAATTGGCAAAATCTGAACTTCTACATAAGCGTCATGGATACTCAATTCGAATTGACCACCGTCTTGAAGAAAAGACAATAACTGATTCTGGAAAGCCGTAGACGGAAACCTTACGAAAATTACCTAGAAATTGTCAGCAGATA
>JTDE01001507.1:20242-61126 GCA_014338405.1 Paragonimus skrjabini miyazakii | reverse complement strand
ATATATCTCGTAGGATAAGACGAGAAATGGCCTTAGTGTTAATTTATAATGAAGTTTTTCTTGAGTGCCATCCAGAAAGCTTTATGGAAAATTTTTATACAAATCAACCAAATAGTTTCAAACATTGTCTGTTTACACGTGCGCTCTCCTGTTTCAAACAAACAGAGGGAATGATATAGTTGATCATATTTGCGACATCCGAAGTGCAAAATCCTGCTTCTCCTGAGTTAATCACAAATACTTTATTTCGTTGTCCACAATGATTACACATACATTGTCGTAGTCCATGTGACTTACCGTCAGCTGGCTACGTTGTGATTGCTGTGCAGCTCACTCGGGTTGACCTACTCAAGTCTGAAATCGTACACGAAAACAACGAGGCACACGTTCATTCGACATAACCTGCTCGTGAATTCTCTGATGAAATCTTAAACGCTTATTTGAATGAAACTGCCAATGGATTCACACCGTGAAGGAAATTGCAAACATCCACTTGGATGGATTATCGTCCAACCAACACGAAGTTGATAATTATTAACTAGCGAATCGGTCCTCTGTTCTGCTTAGTGATCACTAGCTCACCATGTTCTGATTAATCACTGAGTTCTTTCTAGTTTGTTCAGTTAGAAATGCTGTGGAGCATTATCCCACCGATGATCAGAAGATTTCGTTCCTGCAAACACACTGCTCACCAGTGGTCTGATATCACAGTGTCGATAGTAGTAGAAGAGGATTCCTCTGACCTGTTTCCACTAGTCAACCCACTGTGTATAACGACAGTTATTAGCGTTTTCGTGACAGCTACTGCCTACTGACACAACATGAAAACATGTTCGCACTCCGAACACAGGTGAGGTCAGTGATTAATGGTTTGGCAGATTTGATAGGTTCTACGGGATGGTATTTCCATATACCTGGACTTCATCCCCATTCGTATCATCGACTGAAACAGCTTACTCAGACGTAGCGTTTACCCGACCAGCTGAACTGGATTTCCACATCGGCAAACCTGACATTTTACATCTGGACTGGGTTGTCCATCCAAATCACTGTCACATGACATCCAGTGAATCATCTGGTACATTGACCACCTATGCAGGATTTTTCAATCAATTCTCACTGGAACTCACTCTCACCACCGACACGTATTCGATGTTGATTTCCTTTGGTGGCTCCGTATAAATACGAAAACACAGATGACACTTAAACGTGTGATCCATCGTCTAGAGATAAAATTTCATTCCGGCGTTGCACATCGAACTCATTCACTGCTAAAAAGCACACTCAGAGTGAGTTGAACAAATATGTACTATGTACTACTGAACTTGTGACTAGTCGGAAACAGTTGTGTGGACGTGTAAACCACGGCATTAGTTACAACTGAGCAGTGAATTTGTTGTCGATCCAAAACAAGTGAGTATCAGCGTGGCCGCTGTTGACGTGATAAATTGTATACTAAATTGCTCTTATCGTCTGCGTAGGATTATCATGTCAATTTAATGCAGTGTTAACAGTATTCATAACCACCGCTTCGACGTATCCCCTGTCATGTGTTCTGATGTAATAACCGAGTGCATGTGGAACATTTCAGTTGTTCTCCACCACCATTTCATTTCTGTGATTTTTCGTCCTTAAATTGCTGGATCCTCGCCTCACGTTACATCAGAACAGTCTTCACACTAGTTAATTCTTCAGTTGACCACGTGTATCTCAAATCCTAATTGGTTAACACACGGATTAACCCATCCTCAAATTAGTGATCTTATCAAACGTGTGAATCAAACTATTTTCAGTTATCTCTACATTCACGACGACCCTTATTGGAGTTATATTTGCTGAACTACTGGTTTGGTTCATACTACTGGATTACTCTCATAATGCACTCTGATGGATATTTTCATGAGTTACCAATCGGAATGCTGCCTGTGAACAATAGACCAAACCGTTGATGGAGGCGATTTCATTGTTGGTTTCCTGTCAAGCTTGTTCACAGCATGCTTCGAAGTTGATCACTGAATCCTGCTCGGGAAGCTCCACGATTACTCTGAGATCATATCTTACTTCCGTATCTCACAAACCAGCTGGGAAATTGCTGCTCGAGTGGGGAGTTCTGTCTTGTTCATTCCTATATGTTTTGCATGAAACACTGCTTGTCACAGTTCTTGTTCAACAGATCTTCGATTCTCTTCTGTCGTTAGATGTCGACACTTAAAAATGTCTGTATTATCGTTCAAAATTCAAGATTTGCCACGCATTATAATATTTCCGAGTGAGATGTTGCGATTGAATTCGTACGTTCTGTACCACTTGGTTACGAATATTTAGCCGATATCTTGGCCGACCAAACTCTTTAGTGCAATGCCCCATCACGCGTTTTGCTCAACAGTCTGTATCTTTAGAGATGGAATTCGAGCATCAACGTCTGTGATCTGTGTATCTGTATGGCCGTATCGGGACACTATCGTCTGTTTCCTGATTACAATTCAATTTCAGGAAATTATAACTTAATATTCACGTTGATTATCAATCTCTTGGTGATGTTTCACGTTGAAAGTGTCTCGTTCATGTCTAGTTCACTTTTTATGTTCTAATTATGGTCTAACTGTTCAGGGTTGTTGGTTGATGTGCTCTCTTCTTACTAAAAAAATACAACTCTCGATGACAAATCCGTTTGCGATGATTTATTTTTCATTAGATTCTGCCTAGCCGAAGAAGTTTAAAGTCTATAACAGCTGAATTATTTTTGCACGCTTGGTCATCCGTTAACAGAAGTGTGCAACGTTACTTCATCGCCAGTTTTTTCGTCTAAACATCGCCATCTCTTGAAGGGTTCATGCAATTAAATTTAGAAACCGAAGTCTAGTCACCCGACAATTCACCTATCATAGCCCTCCCTATAGCGCGAAGCTGCTGTCCATACTTCGCACCAGACTACTGAAAGTCTTTGCCTTCTGTATGTCGAATTGTGTCTGCTTTGCAATCGACAGGTGGTAAGTGAGTTTGCTTTCAGCCAAGCAATTGTCTTTACATTCTCGGTAAGTATTTTCTACTCGCCCACATTCCACTATCTTCGAGATTCCCCAAGACGTTTTAACGAAATTACCTCATACCATTATTTGGAACCGTCCAACGTAAAAGCAGATCCAACTTCCTGTAGTCCGCAGTCTTTTAGTAGTCTGCAATTTGGACGTACTTTATGCCAAATACTAACTTTCTTCTCAAGGTGATCCGTTTCAGCTGGGCAATTTTGAAAAGCACGTGATTCTCAAAAGTTGGGCATCAAATAGGGCTGAATAATAGGGTGTATGTTGGACCGAATAGAACAGACACCGAAATCGGATACCTCTGGTTAGAAAACCAGCGAGTTAATAACTCTTAGCTAACCAAATCCTCATGTCTAGAAGTACAATCACACTCACTAGTGTCTAGTGGTTGAAGTAAAACTGAAGTGGAAGAACTAGATGTAACCCAAACGTTAATTCCGATTTATAACTCAGCAATCGGGAATACATCAGTAGGTTGAAAATTCAAATACATCTGGATCTTTTATACGATGTATATTCTCAGTTAATTTAGCTTTTGTCAGGGCGTGAATTCATTTTCTGACTATATTAATGGGCAACTCGCCAAATTTGTGATATGTTACAAGTGATGTTCTTAAACTCATCAAAATTGACCATTGCTTATTAGAAACGTCTTCGTCAAACCAAACAGTCTGCTGGTCTGTTAAACCCGAATGAGCCAGTTCAGAAGAAGTCGTTTCCTTTCGGAAAATATGTTGGTGAAATTTTCCGCCTAATGTACAGAACATTACTTAGCCATCCTGTGGTGTTTTCCGATCACTTTACCTCAACAGAAATGTGTATAGAAACTAAACCTGGATATTTTCCATCGAAAATCGCAAACCGGATTTATTGGCCGTAGATTTGTTGTAACAAAACCTGTGTCGTGTTTATGGATCGTCAGGAATGTTCTTCTCTATATATTCGAATGAAAAATCAGCCACATATTACCTGGCCACTCGTACGCTTAATCGCGCCACGGATCCTCAGTTCTCTAAACAAAATTATGAACAATCCCCTACCCATTGAAATATCATTCTGCATTGCTTTCTGTAATATAAAAAAAATATTAAGCATGAGTAACACCGTTCAAGTGAGCTTATGTTCTATCCAGGGTTGTGTTGCTCCCATCAGCATACCCTCCACTTTACAGTGTCTACCCGTTGCAGGGGGCACGTTGCAACGAATCCGTCTGAGGAGCGAGCCATTTGGGCTTTCTAACACATTGGTTAGTTCATTTGAAATGGGTTAGAAAAGTGAATGTAGATCCTAATGTCAGCTGGAGAGTTTTTGCTGCAATTAGTGCAAGATGTTGTTTAGACTCAGTCAACAAATGCATCGATGATAATGAAGATTGTGTCGGTCTACGATACGCAATTTTTGGATGACCCCAGTGATTCACTCTCTCTTGGCACCGTCAATTTAGTGAATGTACACTGAGATAAGGACAGCAAGGCTTTAGCAGTAGGTTGAATGAAATGAAACAAATACTCGTAAGCGATTTATCTGGATTTAATTCATTCTGTCTTTTGTTTCAGCAGCAGAATAAGAAAAGAAGCGGACGCAGCAAGGGCAACTTTTCATTCTACATGTACTGTCGTGTTAATGTCAGATTTACATTCTGTATCAACGCTTCGGCGGCTGTTATCACCAGCCGTCTTCAGATGCACCCAGTGTTTCCATACATTTTGCATCCTCATTTCATCTCTTGCTAACGTTGCTTGTCAACTCTAGTACTGGTTGCAAATAAGGACTATTTTGCATCTAGCCATTAGGCCGACTGTTAAGCAAGAATTTAACACAGTCAGTGTAACAACAAAACATTAGTAGTCCGCAGCAGATCACAAATGAATCCCCTTAAAACGAACTTGTCTATCTCATCCTTGGGTGGACAACACGACTGACAGATACTCGATCAAAAGTTCCTATAACCAACATGAGTACATGATTAAGCGGAGAGAGAACTAAAGTGGGTTAGGGAAAGATGAACCTCAAAGCAACATATAAATGGAAAACTATGCGTTGTGAGCCATAGACAAAGATGTCACAATTTTATCCGTGAGGAGCAATGTTATGGCTGTATACGTCAACATCTCAAAACTCACAGGTCACACACATATCGTAGTAGAGTTAAACACCAGCAATACTCAACTCGAATACAACAGACCACAAAAATGGTTAGGTTGCAATCAAACACCTTTTTGCTAGAAGGCAAGTTTTAATATCCTGTTGGCCACTCTTAAATCGATTCCAGTAGTCGAAGATGTGGTAACTAGTGTACTTATTTAAACCAAAACGAAGGCGTGCTACTTTTCATTAAGCCGGCGGCTGTTGAATAGTATAAGTCATCATGTAATAACTCCAAAGTGTCATTGATTAACTTGGATGTATTAAAAGAGCACTAGCATGCATTAGACAGTTATATATGATAGGATTTCTGTTAAGTTTGTCAAAGTGATACACGATATGAAGGTAGGAATTGACTGATGAACAAGTCGGTTTGGCTTGGCGTGGAATTGGTAAAATTAGTGAAATATCAATTAAATTAACCAACAGCTCTTTGTTTGACGTTAATTTTCTATTTGGGCGACCATTTTTACTTAGTCTTGCAAACAGTTATGTTACCTTAGTGATTGTTTGCGTTTTCTCGTGCTTCACATGTTAGAATGCGTGTGCATTTTAGCTTACTTGTTTCACTTATTCGTAAATGGTTATAGTTCTTTACCGATTGTGCGGTTGGTTGAGTCGTAATCAATCGTAACAGCTATAAAGGCTCATACACAGATGGTTCGCCCTCTTCATCTCCAGCGCTAACTGGACGTCTTTGCGACATCAAAGATGACGCTGGTGATCCAATCAAGAGTTGCCTTCACCACATTCTTTAATATTTCAGTGATTGTTTGGCAAGCTTACGAGAAAATGCCACGGATGTGGGTGAAACCGCCAGGTCTCAAGTGAATGGCTTGCATCGACACCGTCAGCGTGCTTTCAGACGAAAAGTTAAGCAAAGTCTGTGTCAATCAACCTAGCACCGAGAAGAAAATCTACGCCATGATCACCGGATTTCCCGAGAGCACTTTCTGAACTGCCGCCCGTGACGGAGTTGGACAGGAAGACAAAGATGGAATACCCATGGAGAACACCCCCTGATAGCTGAAGACCCCACATAGTTGTCCATATGCCCAATAAGATATGTTGAGTCTGTTACCCTTTGGACCACTTGTTGCCTGCTATTCTTCATACCTGTTATGTTCATTGAACATATAAACTACTTGTCTATTGTTTGAATAAATACACACTTCGTTCTCGTGCGCCTCGATTTCTGCTTGCACGTGGTCATTGTTACCGGGAGTTAACTGCGGCAACAGTCGATTTTAGTACACTGGAAGAATTGAATTCGCTGGAGTTACTCTGTTATTGAAGAGGGGTGTTCTTCTAACTTATAGCAAACGTAGTACGGTGGAATTTATCGTAGACGGTTACTGTAGATTATTTTGTGACATTGTCGATTGTTTTTTTGGTTCCACTACAAATATCTCTACAAACTCATGAGAAGCAACCGAGCTATCAAAACCATTTATCACATCTGTCAAGGTTGGTGGACCTAGTTGTAAACTATACTCAATCCCGTTAATTTGGGTAAAATTAACCAGGTGCCCTTAATCCCGCAGGGATCATTTTTAAGCAAACTAATCGTACCATGACGTTAACAGTTTCACGTTCGTTTACAATAGTCTTACATAAAAGAGACATTTTCGGAAGATGTTATAATCGGCTGAGTCAGAGTTAGCCGTTAGATTTAAAAAGACCATGACCATTGACCGGCTGTAAAAATATCTTTGCTCCAAGATATGCCGTAAAATAAACTATAGTCACTGTCGATTTAAAACTTGCCTGGTCTTCATTAACCCGAATTTTCTGGGTTTCACGGTCGAATCTTAATTAAGTCAGTCAGCAACTAAAACGGGACAAAACCAACCCATTGCCTTTGGTTGTTTCCTGCTCCAGAATACGAGGAACTTATTCGACTGTCTACTTGGGTTTTCACTTCCATTCAAGTTATTACTGATTATTAGGCCTGTAATTCCGGGATATGAGGGAAATTCAAGTTAGTCATCCGACAATCCTTCACACAAAATGAGAAACTGGTCAATATATGATTGGGAGACTATGAATCCGGTGTTGCTAGCATGCACATCTTGTACACTTCAGATTCCAGTTTATACTCTTCTATTTGTTCGCTTCCATATAATGCACGAAGTCACAGTGTCTTGTTGCCAAACGCAGAAATGGGTAAGGTGTGTCTTCCAGACCTCGGACTCAAGATGATGAGATTGTTCATAGAACGTCGATGCTATTGTGATACTGAGAGCTGTTGCATACAAACATTCATATACTTTTTAAACTGTCTAATTACATTTGCGAACCTCGAATAACAACAGGTCACCTGGGTGACTTCACCATTTTGTTTATGATCTCACTAAGGTATCACAGTCCCAGGATGCTGATGCTTACCGAAGAGTTGTTGATCCAGAGCCATGCGTCACCCGTCAGTTTGCAT
Organism: Paragonimus skrjabini miyazakii; assembly: GCA_014338405.1. Classification (NCBI taxonomy): domain Eukaryota; kingdom Metazoa; phylum Platyhelminthes; class Trematoda; order Plagiorchiida; family Troglotrematidae; genus Paragonimus; species Paragonimus skrjabini miyazakii. The sequence continues at coordinate 53,503 of JTDE01001507.1, read as the reverse complement.
AAGGCGCCGATGAAATCAAGTTTGCAGCCGCGACCTTGAAATTATTTACCCCATCCAAACTACACCCATGTGACGTTCCTTCGTTCCATTGTTTTGTCGTCATGCCATAAACAAATATAACTGAATGATACTGATGAGTAGTCGAGGACTCGGTTAATTTTAAGTTGAACACCACCCACAATTGATCGCAGATGTCGTATTCCCATAGACTATCCAGTCGGCCCCCTTCGCATGGCAGAAGCACTAGACTTGAGTTTCGTTCTCATTAGAGCTTGTCAGTAGTGCATATCCTTGCCACTGCCGGGACTAGAACCACGGCCACGCTGTTCATGAGGCAACCATGTTTACCAATACGCCACTGACCGAATTATCATCGCCGTGGTTCTAGTCCCGGCAGTGGCAAGGATATGCACTACTGACGAGCTCTAATGAGAGCGAAACTCGAGTCTAGTGCTTCTTTTTGAAAAGGGCCGACTGGAAATTCTATGAGGATGCGACAGCTGCGATCAGTTGTGGGTGATGTTCAACTTGGAGATAACTGAATATCCTATGTAATCGACCAATGGAAATAAATACAATGCATGCATAGCGCAATGTATGTCTTCTTGTTAGCCTGATAAGCCTAAAACAGATTTTTTGGGCATCTGCTCTGCTAACTAACGTTGAAACAACCTTTTCCGTTTTTCCTATTCCAACTCCCTAATGCATCCATTCTTTCTCTATCCCCAGCCAGTTCAAATCTGTATGTATATGTCAACTAACCGTTCCCAATAGCTGGTTATTAATAATCCAGTGAAAATAATGTGAACAAGAAAGTTGTTGCTGAACAAGAGTGACTTTTAACCTGCAGCATACATTGATATCAGGTCCAAACTTTATCTAATTTATGGATCGTATGGATCCGACCGGTAACATACTGGACAATCAACCCAAGGATAACTAATAGTGGTTTAACGATACCTTCGTCTGTAAACCAATACAATGCACCAAATCAGAAAGCACCAGAAGAAATGCAGATGGCTCGATTCAACGAAGCGTCCATCGCAAGAGCACTTGGACAAGTCAATACCTGCATTTTGAAAGCTTTGTTTTACGATCCTATGAACAAAGTTTGATTCACATTTTGTTTTATCGCGCCAGATGTATTAGCACTGAAGATACTGTGGGAGAAGTGACGGTTATGTTAAAGACTACTGTACAACTAAACGGTTACCCTAAACTGTTTAGTACAAGAATTAAACGTCCCACTGGCGTATGAATACGACCCGATGCATTGTCTAAAAAGCTGATACTTCTTCGCCTGATGATGTGTGCTGATGTGTGCCAACTTATTCACCGTTGTCTGGTCAGTTTTATTGCGAGGACATACAATACAGTGGTCCTAGTGATTCTGTTCAGAACACTCCGGATTCCAACGTCCTGTGTGGAACAACCGGTACACGAGTCAGCCAGGTCTAACGTTACCTATGAATATCGATGTGAATGCGGGGCATCCTACATAGGCATGACTGAGCACCAGTTGAGAACCCGGTACATAAAGCACATCCCGAAGTGGGTCAAGAAACGAGTCACGCAAGCACATGACGTCACAGTGGCGCATAGAAACAGAGAGCGTGCATCATACATTGAGCGTCATATTCTAATGACGCAACACCAATGTGATCCCACAACGGCATTTTGCGTTATCTACTCAACGTCACACAGGCGAATACTGCGTTATGCTGAGGCAGTTGCAAATCCGAAAGTCCAAACACGTGGTGTGGGTTTAGAAACAACTGTTTGTAGGGTTGTCACTACCTTGGTAGTGACAGTGATTGTGGACTCTGACAATTGAATTCCTCTGTTATCTTGTCCGCTTTCTCAAACTGACATGCAAATGGTCTGTAATATGCACTCATAAAGATGCGGTGAAACTTATCCTGACATAAATCGTGTAATATCAACTTACTGTCTTCATTGGCTGATTTGTTGACGGGAAAAAATGTTTACGTTTTTTTCTTTATAACAAACTAACTGACTGTGTTGTCTATCATTTTACTTGTCATGGCTTTATTTTTCGCTTAAATTTGTAAAGCATTATGTAATTTTGGCATTTTTCGCGTATACATTTGTCTTAAAATGTCATCCGATAGAATATGATTTTGACCGCTCTAAGAGATTTAATTTGCGCTTTGACATTAAACCAGAGACATTTGTAGGATAACCAGTAACATTTGGTGGTTATGCACTAATAGGTCACTGTGTGAATGTATTGCAAGTTTCAAGTTACAAGGTGTGAAGCTCGCAGGTGACAACCGCAACCCGTCACGGTGGTCGTTTGAAACAATTGGTTATAGCTACTTGTATCGGAGTCTGTGCAGACTTCGCGAAAAGCCGACACGTTGTTTCATACCCTACGAAATCACTTGACTATGAAAACAAAAAATAATGCAAGATAAGCGGGTATTGTGTGAATTGATAAGGATTCTGATGAAGAAAACTTGAAGGTGTGTGTTTTACTGCTGTTGGGAATTACTTATCAGTCTGTCCTGTCACGATTTATTATTTGTGACGAAAAATGTTATTTGCACAATGATGTCAGAAGGTTGTCAGAGTAATTTGAAAGAAGAAACCTTTCTGATCGATGAACAAACCAAACAATGATGGTTCACTGCCGAATCACTACAGTACAGCTTTTTGCAAAATGTGTGTAACATTTACAGTGGAGTTATACGGTGATGAATTGATACTGAATCAAAAGAAATTACGTACCAGAGTACGAGAGGTCAACTATTTTTACGCTACAGTGTTACAACTCATTTTTCAAAATAACCTTTCACAACCTACTCCAGCTGGATAGTGGAAATTTGCTCTATTAGTCATATCCATTCGAATATATATACCAACAGATTTTCTCTCGTTCCATGTCTTGCCAACTTTCTTAGGAAAGCTTGTTTTTAGAAAAAACACCCTGAAAACGACCTTGGCTTCGAGAGGCTCACCATTTTAAACAGGTAGAATATATGCATTTTTCACCAAGCAATCAAAAAGTATGCTGAATATAATGGTGTTTAATTTGTGTACAAACTAATAAGTATCACAGAAGTGCATCTTGTTAGACCTGAGTTCTCAAAACTGTGGGGACTTTCAAGGTGACCAGGTAGATGATGCGACGACAAAATTCAGTCGACCAGTGAAGAGGTTAGGTGCAGAAGGTTGAGTACAAATACTCATATGGTAACCACACCTGCAGCTTTCTAGAACTAGATAGTCTGTGTGATGTTGTGCAACCTACGATAACCGTAACGTGTACAAATACTCCCGACCTGAAGATACAGTGGTAATGTAATGAGCAACTATTCCGTTATTATCGTGAAAATTACATACAGAAATTAGGGCGGTCTTTACAGCAAAAAAAGCCTATTGAAGATTAAACAGAGACAGTCATAAATTACCCTTTGAGTCTTGTGAATTTTAAACGAACTCGTTGAACTTTGTGATGAAAGATCAGTATGGGGCAACTTTGTGCGGGTTTGCAAAATTCCTGTTGTTTAGCTCAATCTGCCAGGAGATAGTTAAACTGCATTCAACAGGAAAATCTATCAGTGCGCACAGAATACCAATGAGGGACTTTGTAACAAAAGTTTCTTGCGCCTTTAACAGATAAACCTGGAAACACTTGAGGACTGGAAATGCTGAATTTGTGTTCTGATAAAACCATAACGGAAACAATTTTGGACCTGACTATACCAAATTATACTTGATGATACAAGCAACAAGCTGACGATGACAAGGACGTTAGTTTTTCGTGGGTCCACCCTAATCGGATATAACAACTAATTACAATGCTTTATTATGTTACTGTTACTAACTACGTCTAACGTTACGTGTCAAATAGTGTCATATTCCAGAATCCATCAGCTGACAGACCCTGAGCTTGAAAGTCAAGGTCATTTATCGTGGGCAGATATTGATGAAAATTCTAAGGTTCGAGAACGTACCGCTTGGTATTTCCAATGTGTGCTCGAAACTCAATATCCACTCGGTTTGCATCCAAACCCTTGCCGTAAATGTGGCAATCGGTGCAAATTTTTTTAAGCGTTTTATCTGTGGCTGTATTCGAGCCTTTTTTCACAAAATTACAGAACGCGTTGAACGAGGTTTGTAAATCCGTGGTCATGTTTTTCATAGGTACACTGTGAGATTTTGCGTGTAATCCCACACACTGCGAGCGGCAAATGCAAGCTAGAACAGGTGTTATGCTCGACCAATGGGAGTTATACAAACACACGTGCAAACCTATTGGCGAGTTTATGGACTTTTCTGTCCGTTTGGTTGGTCGAATGCGGCCAGGACAGAGGAGGCGGATCCAGCTATTTAACCGATCATCCGATGTGCGTATCGATTGGCTAATAGCAACGGCTGCCCGAGTTTGGGCGCAGAATTCAATCGCTCAAACAGTTACCAGCCGAATCTGTCTTGGATGCGTGTACGTGTGTGTACACACGCTATCAGGCTATTCTGATTGGCAGAAATGTTAATCCTGCAGGCTGTCAGACCGTAAGAGTCATTGCTTCACATCCGACGGGCAGACAACATGTCTGCTTGTGCTGGCAGTATCGGCAACCAAAAATCCCCGGAAGATATATATTGTCACTTCTGGCAATCCCTGGTCCGTTTTGTGGGTTACTGGTTTACGCGGTTACATTAGAAAAACTTCCCATCAGTTGGTTCAAGATATGATGTTGCGTATTTGTCTGACATCCAACTAGTGAAACCATAAAACTGGACTTCGGCCAAATAAAACTGCACTATTTGTTGCTACCAACTAGCGCCTCGTGACTCAGTGCTGATTACGTCGAAGTAAGTCGTTGTTCCAGAGGTTGTAGTGTCTCACTATACGCAGTTGCAGAAACACACAGTTCCTGTTGACTGGCACCTTTTCTGTTTCAACTCGTTTGTCGCATTAACGCGTTCATCAGACAGTTAACCGATGGACATACCCGCAATGAGCGATTCTCATCCACGCTGCCACTTACCAGAACGAAATGTAACTAGGCCCTCTTTATTTTTTGTCACTACCGTGTTTTTGTAACCACCGAGACGGACGTACCCTACCGAATGTATGAGACGCTTGGTTTCCGGTATTATCTACAACTAGTCATCACAAAATGAGCCACACCGACCCAAAGGGGGTCGAGAGTTGATTTTAAAAAAACTTGACCTGAAATATCGACATGATGTGCGAGCGTATTTTTGCAGGTGGCCCAAACGTGTTGAGCAAGCGAACGTAGAACATTGACGATTGAGATACGGATGCAGCCGCGGGAAAGGTCGTCTGCGTTCCGTCCACCCTGAGCCAGTAACCTAACACCGGTGACATTTGGACAAACATTGTTGGCCGATCTGGTGCGTCAACTGACAGTCGCGTTTAAAATAATAACTTCCAGTTTAACCATTCATTTGAAGTCCACTCAACTTCAGTAGACAGTTTTTCGATTGAAAGTGCGAGCCATGTATATCTCGGGTAAATCAGGATGAAACCAAAGTAGGTTTCTCATTGTTACTAGACCAGCCAGGTGAAAATTTGAAACAGGTATCACATTGTGGGCTTTTTAGTGAAATCTGACGCGTTACAAGGTTGTGCATCCTACATTTGCACGAATTTTTTCGAGGTGCATCTGTTTGTGTCAGCCTAAGTTCTTATCACAGAACTATTATTGTAAACAATTTGGAACACCCTTTTTGTGAAGTGTAAACGTTGCCGTCATCACAATCAATAATTCAAAATTAACGATAAGCACACAACAAATTAAGCATAGTTTGTTACTATGGCAACTTAGACATTGTTCGCAATCTTCCATCATTCTTTGGATTCGGTTAAACCGACTTTGTTAAGCTTTGAGCAGTTCGGCCAACAAAATATTTTGTACGCAAATAAAGGTAAAACTTTAGCTGTAAAAACCAACAGTAATACATGAAAATCAAACCAGTGTGTTTTGTAACGGGCGGATGAAAATGGGTCAGCGAGAATTCGAACCTGACGGTCATTAAACGATATAGAAAAACAGCTCACATTGTTACATATTCAGCTGTTCAGTATGCTCTGAAGAAATGAGTCTTGAATTAGCTTAGAACCTGTCTGAATAATGACTCATTGATTAACTGTTTAATGTCACAGAATCATTTGCATAAGCTTTTTTACGAGAGCGTTCAAATGTTTCGGGATTCTCGCGAGTCGGGGGTAATGGATATTCACAAGAATTTTGTCAGACAGTCGTTTTGCGCGACTTACACGGAATTGGACATTGCTAAAGAAAACATATTTATGAACTTTGTACCACCGCATTAAGCCACCCTTTGTGAATGTGTTTAACGACCGTAACTCGATTTTCTAAATTCATGGTAAGTTTCAGCTGGTCTTTAAATGAAAATTCCTTCTATTCAAGTGGGCCACATGAAGTATAAGTCTGTCAACGTTCATGAAGATATTTTTACGGTGGTCAGAGAATCGGTGAATATTTTAACACAAAGAAGTATGTAACCTTTCGTTAAGTTTTCCGTAACGATTGTCAACAACCAGCGTAAACAAAACAGTCACAACTGGAAGGTTATGATTGTTTAACCACTAGTTCCACTGAAGTAGGTCATCTAGTAAGGGTGTTTGGTTAAACTTCTGCAATACGTCACACACAGATCAAAAACATCGACATAGTTAGAAAACTTAATTCATTTTGGTGATAGCAATTCTATGGATCCGGAGATACAGAAAATGATGAGATACCCTCTTAGGCGCACGCGAGTTAGCCGTGACTTGAGAGCACACAGTGATGTTGAAGCACGTGTATTGTGTTCCGCTCATTAAGTAGCAAACTTTGTAAAAAAAAAACGTGTTGTCATCATATTCGAAATTAACAAACAAAACTTTAATTATATCATTTTAACCAAATCATTACGCAAATAGATAAAAACAATCCACTATATAAAGTAAGCGGTTAGCGATAAAATGTGGTAATGACAAAATGGTTGTACGCACAAACAAACGGCTTGAGACAACAAAATAAATCTCAGGGAATTTAATTAGTTAACGGATTTGCTTTGAGAAGTCGGATTGTCTTGACATCATTCTCACTGAACATTTGCGTCCGGAAAGCTTCCTGATTCCGGTCCTCCTAGTGTCAGTTCACGGAAATCGGTACTTGTTGAGAGGCTGACACAGCAGTTGCAATCAGTTATTTCGTAATAGCCTAGTGAAATGTATATATTAATAATTTATTTCATTGAACGATTTTCTTCAAAAATTTCACCAATTCACAAAAGGTCAAACTAGTAAACATCTACACTAGAGACTGCTGGATGAAGCCTGAGTGAATATACTTCGTTCTTCAAAACGTTCCGATTTGTCAGCTTTTCAGTTCTCTACAATGTGTCTCAGACCTTTGTTATGATTCATAACACTTCATTCAAATATTTTTTAATGCTGCCAGCTGCCTTCATTAATCTTGTGAGTACTGTATCGTTACGGATATGCAATTCCCTCTGAATAACGGCGAATTTTTGTTTGACTAAGTTTCACTTTAGTATGAATAGATTGGTACGGTTAAACATCCGTAATAGGGCCAACCTTCGGTTCTGGTTAGGTGGTGTTAGTACAGATATGCGTCTCTACTAATTTCCATATCATGAGGTTGTTACTTATGGCGAGACTGAGCTACTACAGAGGTTTGACTGAATGGCTTTTGATAAATCTTGACAAATTTATCCAACATATAGCTTCACTGACGGGATGACACTAGTGTCCAGTGGCCTGATTATGATTGTCTGATTTCGACCACTGTTAACCGAATTAAGGTGAATCGGTTAAAAGTGCACATAATTTGCCAGGTTTGGTTGAAAATATATTTCAGTGTTGGTCTGCAGTTGAGATGACATGAACAGTTAAATATAGATCCGAGCACAGGATTTGATGCACTGTTGTATCTGCCAAAAGGAATGTACCCTATAGGATTGATAGTTATGATAGACCAAACATAACCACAGCATACAAAAATCCATTAAAATTCGACACGATTCGTAGTTTTACAACAGACATGAGATAGAATATATTGAGCTGTAATCAAAATGTAAACAGCACCAATGCAACGCTTTCACTCGACGGATTAAACAGGATATGTTCACATCAAGTAAGATGGTTACGGCCAAGCATTTTTTATAAAACCCTAGGATTCTCCATGATGCTATGATCAATGAAACACGTCTAACTTGTTATTGATATGTTGCCAGCTTCTTTATGTAATAATTTGCCTGCTACTCATTTATCATTCGCTCGCAATTAGGCATATAGCTTGTTACTGCGTGTCGCATTGTTATTAGGTTCTATAAGCACTTTACAGTGATTTGACAAATAATCACATGTGCACATCAAGTATTTGCCGTCATGGAGTGAGTCCGGAGACTGATCTGAATACACGTTTGGCTAAATATGCTAGAAAACCTCGGGTGAGACCAAAATAGAATTGAGCGGCTTGTGATCTGTGAGCAGCTGGAAGTAATTTATGAAGCGATTTATAGAAAGATTACACAACAAATACAATTACTAAGCCACTGGCAGTTCAGGTTAAAACTTGTCAGTAACAACAACTCCAATAATGCAGATTCAGGCGAGCAGATTAATGGAACAATTTTAAAAGTCTGAAAAAATGTCAGAACAGGTTATCGAAAGATCGGAATTTATGTGGCACAATTGATAAAAATCGCGATAAAAGTGTCCTGTCAGGTTGAAAAGAAATTAACTGGATGGCCAAATTATCCACTGGAAATGGTCTCATAATAGTGCAGCAACATGCCATTTCACAAAATGGCCATCAATCAGTCGGAAGATAGTTCACTGAACTATTTAAGACTAGATTAAATTGAGGGCATGTCGAACAATACAAAACAATAAAGTTGTAATAGATACGCGATGACGAAGGAAATGGAAACACGTATTTTTGGTACAAAATCTCGTATGCAACAAAAGACAAGATGAAAACGAATGTTCGAAATAATTCATACCAGATTTGTCTGGTATGAATTATTTCAAACAGTCTGCGTGTCGTGTTTAACACGCTGTTAAAGAATGGGTTGTGAATAACACAACATTACAGGCAAGTTGTATTAATCCATATTTCAACCAACTCAGGTAGCCTTCCTTTGCAAATGGCCATCCTTTGTTAATGTCGTTCAGATTGAAACACTCCTGGGGAAAACTACAGGGGGTGGTTGAAACGTTCAATAGTATAACTTGCCCGTAACGTCATTTAATCCTCAAGCTATTTTTTACTAACTCAGCATCGACTTTCTACAGAGAAACTCAACATACCTGAACGAATTCAACATTTGACATCACGCGAAACATAGAATAAAAACAGTGTAGAAAAACTTCAACAAATCCAAAAACCTTCCGTTCTTATCAGTTCATAAATTTTTGGGAAGATGTGTGTTTTATTGCGAGCATGACCTTGTTCAGTACAGAAAGCATCCACAACACAAGTTCACGCCTCTGATGCAAGTAGATCTCCAACAATTGAGAGGAATATGGGAAATGAGCATTCAACTGATTGTGTCGTATGATCTGCTACACAGCCGTGAACAAATCCAAATGATATCCAACAACAATATCAGAACGTAATGTCATAACCTTTGTAATAGGTGTACGTTATAGTTTCTTACTGAGAGCAGTGTCCCTCATAAAGTATGGATGACAAGCTCAGAGTCTTAGCCCAATAATGGGACGCACTAGTGGACTAAACAAAACAGGGGAACAGCTTGAGTGAAATCGTCCAAATTGCTTGGCAAGTAACCCAGGTAAGAAGTTGGTCTTTTAGTTTATTGATACACTATTGGGAGACCGATGAAAGTCAGTCGAGACAACCCTGCATATGTCATGCTTGTGTGTAGTGTTATCCAGTTACCCGCCTCCCAAGAAGTATTTCGAGCAACCCGAATGACGGAGGTGTATCATTCTGTATTCACCCGTGTGAATTGGGAGGCCCAGGAGGACAGTATGTTTAAATCGTTCCAAACTTTCCGACTTCTAGTCTTGTTACCCAGTATACATTAACTTTCAGTAAGGATTACAAGCACCATCTACTGAATGAGGAGCAGATACCGTAATATGGAAAGTTGTGGCACTCCACTAGATGCCCCGTGCCAATCTAGAAAAATAATCGGTGAAACTCAAGTATAGAGAATTTTCTGTACCATAATTAGGAGTTTTCAGAGAGAGTTTGAAGTGGTCCATCCTGTCGAAGGTCTTAAAGAACTTTAGCAAACCAAATCAACTATTCTGTTTTTATCAGCTGTCTCTGTTCAATCAGTCTTAGCAACAAACCGGAAACACTTTCAAATTATAGGTCGACTCTCAAGCAACAGTGCAGATCAATTGCAATGCCTGCGTAACCGGCCGGAAATCAAGCTCTGTATGACCTCTGGATTAGCTGATAATATTGCAGATGACCTGTATCGGAATCACTGCGTCTTAAAAGATGGGTAGTTTTGTGTACACCTAGGCTTTTGGAATCTTGTCAGCTCTAAGTGTTTGACTAAAAATCCCATAGAGCTGCTCCCACAAATCTTTAGCACAGTTCTTTGATGCTAGACAAGGAGCAAGATTAGGACCTTGAGACATTTTCAAAACTTTTGGAGACACGATATGTGGGATGAAATGAATTATTCTAATGACAGCTTTAGTACGTATGTTATGTGCATATACCGTGGACTTGGTAGAGAACACAGTCAAATATCCGTCAACAGGAACTTAGACAGAGATATCCCGATTGTTTTAACTGCTCAACTCCGGGAAGACTGAGGATGGAAAGTGGCCGGTAGTAACTACTGTTGACTATGTTTTCACTGAAGTACACTTTTGAAAACTTGCAGAACTTGTGGCACCAAGCAAATCTCAGTTTTATAGACCAATTTTATAGACCAGAGGCATCAGCAAAAGAAAGAACTACAATTGGTGCAGATGCCTAAGCTTTTGTATTGATCGGCTCCGTTGCGCTTGTAAATCATAGCAAGTTACACGAATTTTGAGTAACATTTCTGTGGTGTCATTGTACCCCTGTTACTGCTGATTGTTGATACCATGAGCATCAAAATTCATACAGTTTTCGTCGTCGTATGACCTATTTGTCCTATGAATTATTATCTGATCGCATATTTGCTCGTTTTCACTGTTTACTCGCTTTACATATTGCTTTTGATAACGTTAACCTCCCGTTTTTGTTCACCTGCTGTAACACAGTGACACGCACGAGATCCAGTAGTATTGGTTGGTCTGAAATATCAAATGTTTGTGACCGATACTGTTGACACATGACTGTTTAGAACAATATACAGTGCCAAATGTGCTTAGTCTGATAAAATTTCAAGTGTGCTGGCCATAATGAAGACCAGTTCACCCTGCTCACTTTCTTGAAATGACTATTCATCTGCATCGGCTGCCTCATCCGAGAAAGCTGCACCCCGTCCGGGCCCGTACTTGTCCCGCTACTCGTCACTCTCAGTGAGCAAAAACAAGACGCATCAAAGTTTAACAAGGCGTCTAAGAATGTCAACGCACTGCACATGGCCGCGGTTGAAATAGCTTCGGTTGAAACACAGTAACTCTTATATGAAGTTAGAGTTGAACTCCTTGATCGAGTATACAGCGCTCGCCTTTCTGGGTGTGGTGGTTGCTCGGAAGGCAGCGGTCATGTCTACTGCTGGAATTCGGGAAAAGATGGTATTTTTGGGGACGGTTTCCCACCAAATCCGCTCCAGGTGAGCAAACCTCACTCCAGATTTAACAAACTCAGCTTAAGCTAACAGACTTTGTTATAAAGCTACCAAGAAGTCACTGGAACTCCTTGTGATCTGAGAAGATGAGAACACGACAAATGAAGAATAAAATGGTACGAATGGGGGCAACTCATGATAACCTATAGAAAGTTTCCCTGGACTGGCCATTACAAGAGTAGCGGAAGCACTCCCAGCTGGCTAGAAAATGATCACGCATCAAGGGTGACCCCAGACTCCAAGCCAGTGCAAAAGTCTCAGTCTTCACTCTCAAATGGGAACCAGTGTCCTCAAAGAATCGACCAACGCGCTGACAGATAAAACAGAGACGGCTACTTTCATCTCCTTAGATGGCCAACCATCGGTAGAGCTTCCTTGGGTCTGAAGGATTAGCCCAAAAGTGTGGCGCAAATCACCACAGTTCCTCCGCAGCTCAAATAGTTCCATTTGAAAAACGTTTTGTTAAACATTATTTTATTCCTACGTTTTATAACCTGAGTCCGCTGGGGTCACGTCTTGCATCTAGGAAAACTCACACTTGGCTCAATCCAATTACATTTTATTCGGGGTCGATTCCTACTAAACCCCGTTCCAATCTAAATTGCCGCCCAAGTTATCCCGGGTGCAAACAGCAAGACTCTATTCGTTATCTCAGAAAGCGAAGGCGGTTGAACAGCGTCGTCTTTGCACCAACAAAAATGGACGAAGGAGCAGAGCATTCCCTCTGGTTACAAGAGTTGCTTTCTTACGTTCTTCCCCGTATTCTCCTGCCTCTTTTTATGCTCAGCCAAATGAGGAAGTAGCCTTCAACTGTGTGTATCTGAACCTTTTAAACAAACTACCAGGCATCAGACATTCAGCCTAAGAAACTTACCCTCACGTTCTTGCTTCGGTGTAAACCTGGCCTTCCGCGATTATTAGTGGTAATAAACTGTATGGTTTTGGATACTCACTGTACAGAACAAACTCTTCCCGTGGATGCATGGAAGGTTTTGCTGTCTTCCTAAGCCAGAAGCTTCCAATGCCGACCGTCTTAAGAGAATTTACCCCCAAAAAGAAATGTGATACACTCTGGCTCAAACTTTAGCTTTATAGTCTTGACAGGCTCCTTGTTGGAATCGTTAGCCGTTTACCGTGATGCAGCGCATCCGACGACGAAACCATTCATGCCGCCCTAGATCGTCTGTCGTTCACACAGCGCTTCTCCCATCTTCCTAATGTGGTTGATTTCCACATATTGAAACTCAGCTGAATAGCTGCTTTTCATGAAGACTTCGGCTGCAGATTTTTAATATTCTTGACGAGGCTGATCCGCAAAAAGTCTAGAAAAAATATGTTGAACAATCTAAGAGGCATAGTTCGAAACTGGTATCATCCTAGTTATCACGAATGAAGCTAAATTGGTAGACAGAAAGGTCATCATACCATCGCTGGACATAGTGACCCTTGCTATTAGTTTTTGATTTTATCTATTACTGTCTCCCAAAATCCGTAACAAAGACTTCGTTCCAAACTTTCCATAAAGCAAACTTCAACGCGCTAAGGACATTCCTAAGTACACTCGAACCCGAGCCTGACCCAGTGAACTCAAATTACCACTCTTCTAAGGTCGCCGTACAAGAAGCTGACAAGACATTTTTTCCCCGCAAACTATAGAAATCTCCTTCTCGTTCACCGCTTTCGCTGACCATACGCCGCCTTCCTGATGCACGTTCTTGTCTATTCTCTAAACAGAAGCTAACTGGTAAAGTGGAAAATCTGTAAGCCTTTCGCTGTTTACGAAAAAGACGCAAACGGGAAATCCATCAACTTATCCAACAGGGACATTCAAAAATCCTAATGATAGCCTGCGGGAATAAGAAGTTTCTTTTCAAGTACATGTGCCACCAGCAAAAATCTGAGTTCTTAACGCTTTCTCTGCGGCTTCTCGATAAGGAAACCTCCTCCAACCCCAAAGTAATTGCCGAGTTATTCAGAGAATACTATTCAGCAGTCTACAATATGGCTCTACCAAACTGGCATCCGGAGAAACTTTCAATAAGCACTCCTGACAGCTGACTTTTCTATGCTTGAAGCCCAGAATCTGTTGTTTAGAATAAATCGTTATAACCTAATGGGGCCAGGTACGATCCATCGCAGGATCCTCAGAGAGAGGATCCTTGGTTTGGTAGTGAGCCTCCATAATCTGTTCAAACAGATACTCCGGACCAACCCGCTTCCGTAAGCATGGAAGAAAGCCATTGTCACATCCATATTAAAGGCATGTGGTCGATATTCACCCGCTAGTTGTCGTCTGATCAGCCTCGCCATTCTTAAGCGTTTCTTCTTAAATAAACTTTGCTTCTCTCTTCAGCCTGGCTTCTTTCCCGGTCGGTCATGCATAACCAACACGCTAATCTTCATCGAAAGCCTGACAAAAGTCAAAGCCAATGATTACATCCCATATGCTATCTTTTTCGACTTTGCCTGAGCATTTGATTGTGCCCTACGTCGTCTTCTTTTACATAAAATGGAAGTTTCTCGGATCCCAGGCGAGGTTCTCCGCCGAATTGCATCCCTTCTTGGTAACAGAACGTTTAGAGTAAAAACCGGATTGGACCTTTTTACTTCTTCCCCGAACTCCGCCGAAATTCTCAAGGATTCGTACTTGGTCCGCTGTTGTTTCCTATATATAACAACTACCTTCTCGACTTTATTTCTAGCCATGCTGTTCTTCACGCTGACAGCTTAAAAACCTGGAATGCATGTGATCCCAGGTAATTACCTATTGACATTGACCATATTAAGTACTGGTCAGATGACTGGAGTCTCCCGCTGAACGACAGCTAATGTGCACATATATCGCTTGCAGAAGACTCCGAAAACCTATTTGTGACACATACTGCATAAAGTGCAACATATATTTGGAAAGTTGACTTGGGAAACAACCTAGGGATTTGACTGTCGTCTAGCTTATCCTTTCCTTATCACCACCAGATTGCCGCTAAAAAGGGATTTGTGGTTCTGAGGATGATAAGAGGAACTTTTCCCCGCACAGATAAACACGCCTTTCAAATACTTAACGGGAACTATATAAGACCACTGTTTGAGTATGCCAACCGGTTCATGTACGCCAACATGAAAAGAGGTATATATACCTCTCAGAGTGCCTAGCGAGTAGCCATCCAGGTATCCACTGGTCCGTAATATTTATCCCACGAGATGAACCGCGAGATTCTTGGTCTATATCCACTTGGGTTTCAAAGTCTCCGCTGTAACTCATCCCTCAAACACATTTCAGTATAGCGTAGAACTCGCACAGCAGCTTTTACCTCAGTAGCTGACAACAGTCGAAGGCGTCACAATGCGACTCTCTACAAGCCTGATCCCGGACCTTCCTTCGACAAAAGTTCTTTTCTTAGAAGACTATCAATCACTTGAATCACTTTTCACTTGAGGTTGTTAGTTGCTCCTTTAGGGACCGTTTTATAGTGTTACTACGTTTCCACTTTTTGAAAACGTTGTTAGATTAGTATCGTACTATGTTCTTGGTACTTCCGGTATTCTCTAAAAGCGGTGTCACACCCTGGTTTTAGTGGCTGCCTTACAGGTCAATAGAACTATGCTGGATATCGAAACAGACAAACTGACTTTATCCGGGTGGTTTGGGATTTCCAGCCTCAACCCCGTAAACAGATGGTTGATATCGCCGAGCTGTTTGTTTTAACGCGTGACACACCTAAACAACCTGTTCTACTCTGACGGCCGTTATACCAAAATCTGATGCCACTCCGGCATGCCATCCGGATTGGTTACTGCTCTGAGGCTATTTTGTTCGAATTGTCGACACTGACTGGCCATAGCCTTCCGTGAATCGCTGCTTGACCTTGCATCGAGGAGGTTGTCAAGTCCAGTCCAGTCCCTTTATGGGCACTATGCACTCACATTACGTAGTTGGTTAGAATACTGCAACTGAATCGTTAGGATCTACTGGAGTAGTTGGTTTGCATATAGGTTTTCTATTGAACACCACAAAATATGATATATCGGTGTTAAATTTTAGACCGGCTTGATAGTCGTGATAAAATGATATTTCTGAGAATTTTAAAATCTAGTTTACGACTAACCACTTTGCTATGGAATATATCAGATGAATAAATTACTAATTTCCCCTTTTTTTCGTCAATAATGGTTACCTTTTGTATACGATGCATTTAGGTGTGTAAAATCATTCGAAATCTCATATTCCACGATGCCAACAATAAATGGGGATGCTTAGTAAGATAAAAAAAATGTTACCCGAAACAATTATTCGCAACATGAAAGAGAAATCACTGATGAGGTAAATGTTTAACGCCCAGCTGCTCCATATCCTTAAAACAGCAACGACCCTGGCCAAATTCAATTCACTGGCATCGCGGGGTTTGATTGGATTGAATGTAAGAGAGTTTTAACGTAGGTGTCGATAACTCTTCCAGAAGCTGAACGAAACCGAACACGAAGAGTAGCTGATGTACGTATTCCGTGCTAAATCTATAGTATCAAATGTTATCATTATTATCACCATTACTGCGGACATCAGCATCATCATAGCATCCATGAGCCTGACCAGAAGTTACCGTGGTTCGGGCACGGCTCACCTAAACAGTGACGTGGAATATCCTGGAAGAAAATTTTGCTTGACTACTACGCAGTTTTACTCAACTGTTGGCGATCCCACTATGTGATGTAATGTACGGTATACGCTCAGTTGGGTTACGGAGGAAGTGAGTAAACCATCGCAGGCTGCGCAACGGGATTAGTTGAATAACTGATCGTGCATCCCGAGCTTTTCGAAAAATTCGCCCCCGAACAGCTGTATTGATAACGCGATCAGTCCAATTAATGTTAACTAATTGACGGAAACACGGATGGTCAAACACAGCAAGTCGGTTGGCAACTACATCACAAACGTAACGTTTCCGAAGTACAGTGCAAAATACACGGACACAGGTATTATGCACCATTCCTTTCAGCAACAATCAAATGTCTTTACGATGCAATAGTTGCTGCAGATTGGTAAATTCAACCCCTACCTTTGGTGATATCTCATCAGTCATAGTACAGACTGATGAGATAATGCTACTCATGTATGTGAAAGTGTCTACAATCTCAAGCGGATTGCTTACAGCAAGGATGTTGGAAGTGGGAATAGTAATACGACGGCGATCACTATCAACCGCTGAGCAATCAAAATGCTGTTCTACTAAGGTGCATTTTCTGAATTCTTTCTTCTTGATTCGAAAGACAGCAGTGTCGTAACTATATAGTTCCGCTGTGTGTTCACAGGATCGTGCTTCATACTTCGACGGTGTCAGTAGTGCGACATATAACTCCATGAGTGCATCTAATTTTCATCTGACTGTTTCCCTTTTTCCTGTCTGACAAATATGTAACTAGGATGACTGAAATCCTAGTCAGTATAGCCATTGGGATTTTTGCAGTGCACAAACCTAACAAGGTAGCAGAATATGTCAAAAGAATCAACTTTACAATAAGATAAAACATTTTCGCAACAAATAATCAGGGAGGGATTATAGACCAGCCGGTTCAGAAAGGAAATCGAGTCTTCTTCAGTATCAAATCTACAGATGTCTGTTTCCGGATAACCATAGCTGGCCTGAATTGGTTTAGAATGAGGCAACAAGATTTGGAATGCACAAACTAGATGGATAACTGGAAAAATGATCACTGTGGATACTGGCTGTTTGCGCATCCGAACGGCAGTACCGTTTCTCAGGAATACGGACTTCGCACTCGTTTACACAAATGTTCCTTCACGATGGAAATGAAGCATTCGTCAGTTCTGTGTAAGTAAATTTCTCCGCATTTATATTGAAGTTGGAAAACACGGCCTGAGGAGGCGATGACCTGCTGATCTTCTTCGACTGAAGTCACCAACCTTTTCTTGATTCAAACGGCTGCACGATGTTCGGTTGAATTAACTGTTCGTCTGATAAAATTTAATATTCTATGCTTTGTTTAACGCACAACATACTCGTCTTCAGACGACAGTTCTATGTAAACCCTACTTTTGCCAACGGTTCTTATCTTTTCACGTGACGTTGGTGGCCCATTACGACGTTCCACAAACACCTTAGGGTAACCATTAGGCCGTGGGAATGACGTGATCAAATTCAGTACCTTGTTTATAGGTTCCACTTGCTCGTATAAGTAGTCTTTTCAGCGTTCTACATTTATGTTGGGCATGTGTGGAGCCACTGAAGTTCAAGTATCGACCTGGTTTTGTAGATTCTATATGATATCTTCTCTTAATGAACCCATTCTTCTTCGAATCATAAATGTATATGGAAACGGTAATCAGCTGTTGTCCTCAGACTCACACCCAAATTTCAGGTTGGGTCATTTGGCTCTGGTGAAATAAACTGCAAGTCAACAGCAAACACACTTATACAACTATCGTACAATCTCACTCGGTAAGGCTAAAGGATCCAACCAGAGGAACCAGTCTGGGAACTTTGAATCTGGTAACTGATCCATAGGTGAATGCGTCCAAGTATTCGAGGGTCATTGGAGCGTCACCCATAATATAGACGTACGGAACGTTTACCTTAAGGGCTTCCTGGTCGCACATATTTGTGACACACGTGAAACGTCGTCACTCAGCATGCATGAAGTATACTCAGACATGGTCTATCCTTAAGGGTTTCTGCTTTTAGCTTTCGAAACCAAAGGGAGTTTGCAGAGAACTTTCCCGAAAACAAAATAAGGACCTGTCCTAAGTGGCAGTGAGTGTATGTAACAAAACTTTTGTCACCAAGTTTTGGAATTATCACCTTTTAAGGACCCTCGCGTTTGGGTAATAACATGGTAAGCTCACGAGTTCAACTGCTCAATCTGATGAGGCTACTGCTTCCTATCACTGAACTAGGCAAAACGCTTTTACCTACTGCCTTAAAACAAAAATTCTGTCTTCAACTGTTCGCCGCAAACGCAATGAGGTCCTTGAGGTCTTACGGTCACGGCGTGTGCTAAGTTAAAAATGGCTGAAGCTTATGGCTAATCGGTTGGTTCGCCAGTCATTCACTCATAGCTTGGTTTGAGCTACAAGGTCGTCATATTGATTTGCTGCTGTATGATCATCGTCAGGCGTGTCGATTACCTTCGTACACCTACCATCTGGAAAGCAGAATTCGAAGTGAAATGTACCTGCTTAATTCATTAGCTATCCCTTGGTGTAGACTGTGGCTCTATTCATATTGTTTTACAGAAAATCCGCACTTATATTGGTCAGCACACATGTCCATTACTTATATTGAATGTATCATCCAAATAACCTTAATGTTTTGACCGGAAAGGTAAAAACGCTAACTTAAATTACGCGAGAACTTAAGGACTGTACATCAGTGTTCTGCCGACCGAAATGTCTTACAGATCATCAGGCACACGGACGTTTATAATCATATCCCGATCTATGGAAATGTCTTGGAATGTTCTCGTTCTGAAACAATGCCGTAGTATAACATATTGAGATGAAAAATAAAACAAGGCAGACCGTTCAGTCAGCAAATTTTGCGACAGGCTGTTTGTCCGCCCGATGTAGTTTACCCTCTAGCATCATGCTGGCAGTGTACAGTGCACCCATGGGTGTTTGATAATATCTTTGTAAAACCTCCTGGTTGCACTGTGTAGAAAGGATGATTGGTACAACATTTATAGACCCTTCGCATTTCTCCGGATATAGTAAACGTCGCGGATGGTAGAGCTCCACAGTATCCTTGCTCACGGCTCAGGATGTAAGTCCGTCTGGTGTGATTTTGGTAAGCCAGGCGTATTGAAGTAACAATCAGTCAACACATTTGTACCAGGACCTCCCGTTCTCTACTGAAAACTAAAAGCAGAAATCCTGCACTCCTCTTTCTTTGACAAATGAAAGTTACTAACACCTGAAATTTTAGGCTGCCGACATCGTTAAACACTCCAACTCAACAACACCCACTGACAATGCACCAAAGTTTTCCTTGAACTTTCGTTGGTTATATGCAGCCAGCTGACTTTGCTTTTACAGAAGAACATCGTAAGCAGATTCCCCTCTGTGGTTTCATGTGAGGCGGTTGCTTGAGTCAAAGTGGAGGTCGTCAATGAACCGCACCAAATACAGTCATGTGCATCAACTGGTTGACCTGGGTTTTTGTGTTCCTATTCAACTTTCGTGGCTGTTCAATCGACAGCGTAACCACGGCACGAAGTCTCAAGGTGTCTACCCTCATTGAATCCGAACGTGGGCACGATATAAGTGTACCTTTTCTAACCTAGGTCAGCTGTTAGTATAGGCTCTGACGAAAAGAGTGCATATCACTAGAGAATAATGACTGTGAAAGACATGTAGAAAACATTTTTGTAAATAAAGCAGTGTTACTTAACCGCATAGAGATAGATTCGACGGTTGTCCAAATTCACTGCCTGCTTGCCACCCGCTAAGCCGGAACCTTGTACACCAAACTATATTCGGTGAGTTTATTTGAAGACTGTTCTGGATAAGCAGTAACACGATGGCATGTTTGTGGCTTTGATTCACATTCGACCCGAATGAGGCCGTTTTAATCTTTTGTTCAACTCCGCATAGTAACAGCAGATAAGAAAAAACTTAATATTTTAATAACCGTGAAGAGATTGACAGTTTTTAAAGTAATTTTGGAAACGAGTCAAGCAGTAACCGGATGCCTTATTGACACAGAAGGAAAGTTTATTCCAGTGACTTGTGGAAATTTGAGTTCATGTGATCACAGTTATGAAATCAAAGACAATGGGAACGAGATTTTTGAGTGATATGGCGGAAGGTTGAACGTACGTACTCTGTCCTAGCGAGTAGTATTTTGTAGTGGATGAGTATAGTAGCTGGGCACAGAGTCTAGGGTAGACTCTCAGTTTAGCTTTTATGCACAACTTTAAGGAGCTGATCAACTACCTCGTTCGTTTTAGCAAGCAAGAATGCAGAAGTCGGTGTTCCATCTCCTTCCCATTTACTTATGAACAGTGCCCTATTTTTGGGACCAACCAGAACGTCGGCGAATTTTTGCAGAAGTGAGCTGCAGGTGCTCACTTAAATTTATTTAGGGTGCCAATCGAATGGTAGCGTACTCCGGAGTGGACATGTTTAAGGACATCTGTACCACTTGAACCGACAACAAAAATGTGATCTGCGTATCTCTGGTAGATAATAAACGCTCACGATTCCTCGATCCTTAATTTTCCAACGGAGGTTGCCAGGATTGGACCCAGGGGCAAGCTAGTAGCAACGTCGTCAGTGTGTCATTATAAATCATTGATCGTGCGACGTAACTCTACCCTGAATCCAGAACACAGGGCTATTATTTTGAAGTAGATTTCGACAGCCCAGACATTCCCGTACCAGCTCTACAATGGACCGATGAAAACTCACTAGAAATGTTCTGTTTTCAGTTAAATTTTACTCATCATTTCGATTAATACGGTCGAAATCGATAGAAGGTCGAGTCGTTGTCGAATTCCTCAGAGACTTAAGGATGTGAGGTGGCCAACAGTTCGTAAGTTGGACGGCTCAGATATGAAAAAGTAATTTGTGTTTGTCTTCCGATTTAAGGTTTTGGTAGTAAGGTGAGTACGGACTAGAAAATGTTAGATATTACTGGACATAAGAAAATCTCAACCACAGACCCTCTTACATGCTACCAGCAGCCAGTAACACTGATTAACAGGAGTGATAGTGACTGCTAAGATCTCAAAATAATCTGCTCGATGTCCTAAATGTGCCGTTTAATTCTGTGCACATGTTCGTCTACCGAACAGGCTGGTACGACAGATTGCAATAGTTTTCTCCAGATTGGGCAAATCCAAATGCGGAGAGAGCGCTGTGTGCAAATCAGACGGCCCATTTGATGTTCAGTGAATCACCTACGAAATGGCTAACTGGCCTAAGCGATAAACTATTTTGCCCCGTGTCAATAGTTTGATGAACTGTCTTATACTGTATAAATACTACATCTCTAGCATTTCAGTAATGAATTAAAACTGTCTTATTCAACTCAGTGTCGTAATCTGTTTTGTGACCGTCTGCTATACTTCCTCAGTAAAGATAATGTTCTCTACGAGATAATTACTTCAATTTAGGCTATCAAACTCACAAAGAGGATGTGCCAGCCAACTGAACATAATGGAAAAACTATCCGAGTGAGGGATTCCGAACCGTCTAGTGAACTGAACAAACACCGAATTTGCATTCGTATACACTGATGCATAATTGGAGACAGATTAGGGTTAATCTGAAGAAATCATTCCGAGGTGTCTTTCGCCGGTCATGGTACAATCAGCTTTTCTCTCATTCAGGTTCTGGGTGTAACTTTAATACAGAAGCGTGTTACTTTAAACTGAGATGAATTAATAAGAACCAAATGCTTTAGACAGAGCAAAAATCTTCTGTATTTCACTACTATTAACCACACATTAAAAGCTACTGTTGGCAACAGCAAGGATATTATAAATTGTGGGACTTAAGGCATGAATTGAACCACATTAAGGATCTAATTCATACTTATTTTAGTATGTTAACGTACACGTGAACATTCACACAGCATCAACGTCACAAGTCGGTGGAAGTTGATACATTAGGGGACAGTAATTCAATTTTTACAGCAAAATATCGAAAGATTTGAGACAAAAAATTGCTCCCGAATTTTATCAGACAGGTGCTAAGTTAGACAGTATTATTTTAGTTAATAAATGCGTTAGTTTCAGCATCACGTACATGACGCTGCATGTGATGCTCTTATTCCGGACAGTAAATAGCTCGGTTTATCACAAACCCGAGATATATAATTCCCGATGCAGCTTTGACTGATATATCCATGGTCATGCGTTCACTTTTCTGGACACTGCGCACAATACACTATCACGCAATCCTCTGATATAGGCGATCGATAACTTCAAATCAGACGACAAATAAAACGCCTTAGAGAATGGAAGTATTGATCGAGCTATAAAATAGTCTTATGTGTAACGCTCATCAAAGTTGACAGGACATGAACCCTAGAAAACCAACGCCAACTGTCACTACAATTTAGACGAGAGTGTGTGCGTTGTGCTGAACGTGGATCGATTGATAAGCCAACCATAGTTAACACACACGACTCCGATGCTTCTCATAATGTGATTTAATGTACATGTTTGACATAAAACAAGCATACAGAGGTCAATATGTGGCATTTTCGTCTGTGATTTCCTATCTGGTTCAAATTAATGTTGAGTCCATCATTATAATTTTCATATGATTTTCGCTTCGTTTGCACATGTTAAATGCTGAGCACAGTCTGCAGCTCTTTGATTACTTCAAAAACGAAACGATTGCACCAGCTGTGTTGATGTACATAAATGAGGCTTGGTAATGCGTAGTATTTTCCCAAGTTATAAAAAACACAATCATTACGTGTACGCAGTGGGGACGAACATTGTGAACAGGCTTAGATAGCGCGTTATCTGCGACACATATTGAAGACTCAAACCGAACAGATTGCGATACTGACTTCTAAGTTCGAGACACTTATACAGAATTTACAATCCACAGTAGTAAAAAGAAAAATAAATTATTGTGTTTACTTTGCTTGGGCGATTAATTACTGAGAAATAATGAAGTACCATGAGACCTGGCCAGTGAAAAAGTGATCCGCAGGGGAAAACCTGGTTATTTGGTGTCGAACGCTTTAGCCTACCAAAAAAGAATTGTCCAGCCTGCATCTAGGTTCAGAGTGGCAAGTATCACCGTGAGCACAGTGATAGTGAATCTAACATTCCAAGTGAATTCAAACTGATTATCAACCCACTTAAAGCATGAATACTTTCTGAAAAAATCAGGTTTATGGTTCATCTAGTGTAAATGCTCCAACAATTTGGTTAACAAGCATTGCAACCCTGATCACCTGATCAGCAGCCTGGTGATGATACCTACGTAAGCCTTGTCCGGATGTGAAAGCTGCAATGAAGTTTGATGTTCAGTCATAAATAATCTAAACCCCTGAACTTCGTTATCTAACATACACAGGCCGTAGTGAGTTACGTCTCTGGCCAGACGGAGACGCAGATCGCAAATGCTAGTACAGCTGGAGTGTATGCTGACAGGCGGTATACTTTTGTTGACGCTGAAACATTTAACTGGCACTTATGAAAGCAGTTCCAGCGGAAGATAACTTTTAATTTTGCGCAGACGTTCAGCTCAGTGAGCAGACAAGCACGAAAGACAAATAACGGTGGTGATGACAGAACACTATTTAGCTTTTTCAAAAAGACGGGAACATTGAAGACAATAAAGCATGCCCGACGAATATTTTGGCAACGTGTGAGTCGATTATCAAAACTGACCGGAAATACGCAGTAAAGCGCACATTCGCTATCCGGAAATTTTCAAACTATGCAGCTTTGTTCTACGGCTAACAACAGCCGGTTGAACTGACCGCAGCAACCGGAAGTCTATCAGGATCATACATTTCTGAGAACCCTAGTTCAAGATAATGGGTTAAAAGACAGTTAGGCTTATTTAATGAAATATCGCACAATTCAACTCATCCTAATGAAATCTTGATTACACAGTGGATAGGGTAGCGGAGTGACTCCCGTTGTAGTAACAGAGTGGAACAGCTTTACACTACAAATACTAAGTGATTTGCGGTTTCGGATGTTTGGTATCATTTAGTAGATAAAAGCTGTGTAAATTTGTGTAAGGTACCTCTCACCAGACAAAAGATGTTTTGGTTTGTGTGCCAGTATTTGAGGTAAGCCCCAGCAGAGGCTGGCATGAAAAACTACCGACAGTTTTTCCGAATCACGTTCACAAAATACGTACGAGGAATGGTTACCCATCGATGCTGTTGTTTGTTAAGAGATCATCTGAGCGTGAGTTATCAGAACGGTATTTAGTTTACTTCATCTCAGTCCGTTTGAATTCCTATTGAGAGGTGCAGAGTAATTTCACATTAGTAAGTGCTTGCATAACTTGAAAACCACTCATAACTCTCTTGGTCATTTCAGTCAGCCCGTTTCGAAAAGAAGTAGTAGACTTGAGTTTCGTTCTTTCCAAAGCTCGTCAACAGTGTATATCCCTACTGAAAACAAGACTCCCGCCACTTTCTACTGAGATGACCGTGTTTACCACTGGGCTATTGACCTCACACCAGGCATGACTGAATTATCATATCCACACGGTCAGCCACATTTCTTGTTGAGTGTTACTCAGATTACCTGATCGCCCCGAAAGGAGACAGTAACTGTCCACTTCACCCGAAATAATAACATTTCGATTTCTGTGACTTCAACTTGGAGAAAATTAAATGAAAATTGACGTTCTGAAACTCAGTATTTCATACTAACATTCTTGAATGTTCCACAGGAGGGGTTATCAGTCAATCCTCCTATGAACTAGTTCCCAGTACTGTTACCTCGGTTGCTTTTCTCGGTTACAGCTAGCATGTTTTCAGATGAAATTAATACAGCAGACAATCAAACTAACCCACACTTTCTTTTATAATTCATTGTACTCCTGTTAAATGATCTAAATTTTATTTTGTCAAATAAGCTGTGTTTGGTTATCCCGGTCACATGTCACCGTCAATTTACTCCACTCATCTGCAAGCCTCGTATGTGACGGCATCTTTGGGGAAGCCGCGTTAGAAAGCAGAACATGAATACAAATGGTGAGACAAGGGAGGAAAAAGTTATGCGATTAAACAAAACAGTGATATGACAAAACTGGCTGGGAATATGAACGACCGGTTGACGTCAGTTTCAGTCCTATTGACAGTTATTATTTATTCATCTTCTTGCTGTAATCAGGACTTGAACTCCGCCCCGGTGTCTCAGGCGCTAACTATGTAAGGCACCGAATCACTAAGCTCATGAACGAACTGTCAAGAGTTAACTTTCGGCTGTAACGTCTCCTAAGTATTATTTCGACTGTTTGACTACCTCGAGCGGAAACATATCCATCATCCTGATAGCTTCCACCGACGTCTCTGCCATATGAAGTTCTAAGTCAAGTTGAAATCATAAACGTCATTCAGGTGATCGAGGAACTTTCGGTTAATAAGAAGAGATCGATAGCATTTTTTGATGTAAATCGGAACACACACTGTTGTTTTTCATTTTTTGCTTTATGATCTGAAACGCACATTTGATTTCACGTATCTGGTTCAAGAAGACATTACCTGTCCCTATCCACTCTAGCCTACTTCCGTTTATCATGGTGAAAACGTGGTAATAATTTTTATTTTTCCGCTCATATATACAAAAAGTAAAACATTTTAAAAAAGCGCTGTAACGACTACCGAAAACTTGAAATTTGTCACTTTGTTACTACTGAGTCCAAGGAATAGAACTGCTATTATCTCTAACAATCTGCGGAGATACGTATAATCCCGACGTCATCGATGTTGCAAATGTTTAGGCAACTTACACTGGTGTTTTCCAATAGGAGCGGGTGCCGTACCAAGTAGGGGCAGACCGACATTTCATAGTCTCGAACTATCACTTCTGTGAATTAACTGGTTCATATAGAGCACCATTTTGAAAAAGTACGCCAGCCAGCTCAAAAGTGACAGTGAATTTAAACTAAGCAAAACATGTATTATTTTCCGCCTAACTTCAAAATGCTAACTGGTCCAACATGTGGAAATAGAGGACTGACACTCCTGACCTCAATCACGGTCACACGACTTAGGCAGCTAATGCGAATTTGAGATTCATCCCTTCGTTTAGACGGGCTGATTACCACGGTCAAAGTGTACGTGTTGGGTGAACGGCATCATGTGACGTCGTGAAGATCTGCGAAACGCACATGGCTTGTCACTACAATCACTTACGAAAGTTCACCTTGATACAATGGTGAATGAAGTTAGGCAATCGTAAAATTATTTCTGTTTTATCACTTGCACTCCTTATATCCATTTAGCACTACGTTGTTCGTTTGCGCAACTAATTCTGTATTCTCCAGATACGCAACCAGGCAGACTAAGTGCCGTCACGACCGTAGTAGGCGGGTCAACATTTTACAAAAGAAGCACAATGTGTTTTCGATTTATCCAAATTTACTCGCACAAGGTCAAATAAAATGGTTTAATCGTCACGTGTTGATGTACTACTCATGATACCTGCTAGTAACGCCATCCGTGTGAACAAGAGTTTTTCCACTTCTCACAATGTATACGTCAACCAGATATCAGAACAGTTATTTGCTGAGCTTAACCTGCCATTCGCAGTAGCCACATTGTTCAACTACTGATGAGTAGTCAGGAAGTTGGTTAATTACAAGTTGAGCGCACTATTGACGGGGTCCATTGAGAGTGAAACTCGAGTCTGGAGCTTCTTTTCAAAAAAGGCTGGCTGGAATGTCTATATGAATTTCGAAGGCTGCTATTAAACATGAGTGATGTTCAATTGTCTTCAATTTAATTCTTTGTATTGACTAAGTACAGATGAATTCTAATACAAGCGCTGTTGCACAGAATGGACAGTTTTGCATTGCCTGTTTCAAAAATGTGGAAGGAGTACCAAAAGCTGTTTTACTTATAGAATGAGGTCATTATACCCTCAAAACATGAAAACATCATCAGGATTGCAGTGTGTATCGTTCCTAGGATACTGGTCATTTGAACCTGACTTTCAAAGACGATCGTATCACGATTGATTCATGTTGCAAACATCAATCTACTATACGCTGGATTCGCTCTAGCACTAAAGTACGTTTTCTAGTTTCCACTTGGTGAGTACCTTATCAGGCACATAGTCTACGCTATCTCTATACTCTCTCACGTGATCTATCTGATTAATCACAGAAATGATGATATCTCAGACTGTGGAAAACATCGTTGTTCGTGAAAATAAGTGATTGAACATAGGCCCAAGTAACAACTGTACTGCATAAAACAATCGGGAACAGCAACAGAAAGCATGAACCAAAACGCTGTTTTTTCATCACAAAGAATCTAGCTGAAACACACCATATTGTTGAAACACTCGGCTCATTCAACCTATTGTTACGCTATTGAAATAGCAAGTTGATCGATTTTTTCAAGGTTGTGCTTATCAACAATCGTCGTCTGGTCCTTTGTTCATTCAAGCTTTTCAATCGGACATTTTATCTACATTGGAGCTTACACTACATATTCACCAATGTATGAGGTAGTTTTACTTGTTCTCATTTAGGTTTTCCGTTACACCTTGTGAACTTGCACATATATAATACATTCGTGACTAATCAGTAAATTAACAGCATGTGATATATATCTGCATATCTGTGCACAGAAACCATTTTACGCTCATACGTGTGGGCCAGACCTATGCTGATTTGGACCAACAGGCATGTCTAGTTGAGTGCGAGTTGATCCGGCGTATTTTGATGTACATCTCACCAACTAAAACTCACCTTGTTTCTTGTAGACTGGTTGAAACTTGGGCTAACTAAACAAGATGAGTTATTTCAGTAAACTGGGGGGAACACAATCACAGAAAGTGGAATTCGCATTATTCAGATACAATTGATATAGTCACAGCCGAAAGTGAATGAAACACAAATCTCTTGAATAACAGCTCAAGAGCAATCATCAGCAACACAGCATCATGTGTTCACACTTTGCGTTCATCTCTTCTTCGAACGGGATATACACCTGAATGAACTAGTTTCGGGTCATATCGAGGGTCTTCTGATTAACTTGCATAAAAGTATGTCTGCCGAACAGGCAAATGAGTATGATGGGTTTCAACCTTGCTCACTGTAGACAACATGCGAGTATGTGTCATCAATTCTCTTTCGGTGTACTTGAGAGTTGCAAGTGAACACCCCATCTGCATAATAGCATTTGCTAGCCTACGCAGCTCCGTTAATCTATCCTGTCGTTATGAATACGTCCTAATGAGCCCCTTAAAAAGTTGCGCTAGTAGATAGTACCTTTACGGAAGTCTTTTCTGGGATGGCTTCTAGCCTACAGTGTCAATTTTACACCAGATTAGGGCCTGTTTTGAAAGAGAAGATTGAATTACATAAATGGTTCAAGGAAATAGTCTAAGGTTACAATCAGCGTTACCGGATTAGCCAAGTTGTTTAAATAACACGTAAGGCACTGCACAACCTTTGCTTTATCAATGGTTCAGAATCGGCATAATGGATTACAAGGAAAGTGATTTTATGAGCCATTCTATTTCTGCAGGTGATATAACTTCCAACACGATATCTGGTCACTGAGCCTTGTCGTGATGGTCAAGTACCAAGTCCACTGTATGAAACAATACGACTGACGGCCATAAAAGATGACAACGTTAGAAAACTGCTACAGGAAGTACAGGAGATAGTCGATTATGGTCTTGACTTGACTATCAGCTTTTCACCTCAACAACCGTCCTCGGCAAAAATTCTAACCTCCAAAACTGAATTCACCCAATTTCAACCGGTTGAGCAACATACAATTGGACTATTGAGATGATATCAACATCACTCAAACGCAACCGCAACTACTTGTATCGAACTCCACGACTGAGGCGCTAGGTATCAAAATTAAACCGACTAGAGTCAAGTACAAGGCTTGGTTATAAATCGTTGTGAAGGAAGTCCGAAATTGAGTGAGCGATCTTTTCGCCGTGGATAATTCAGTCATCCAATCAGATTTCATTAAACACGTTCAGTTGGCAATGCGTAGAATGAATGAATGCCTCATTCGACTTAATAAAACATTGTGGCCGAAGACCTCAAGTCTCACGAACTATTTTAGGATAACTCCGAACAGCTGGTAGACTTGGGTTCACTAATATTCATTTTTATCGGTTTGCTACTAAACTTGAGCTTCAGTTTCGTTTTGGATTTTCATCAGAAAGTGTCCTTGTTACTATCAGGATTTAGGTCCGGTTCACATTCTTATGATGCAAAAACAATAACCAACACACCACAGTTCATAAATCAGATAAAATAGAATTAATTAATATTAATAAGATAATAAGATAAAATTAATATTTTAATATTATCTGCATCCGTTTGCCCGTTTTGTCTGTCTAGTTGACCCAGTATGATATTCAGTATGTGTGTTGTCAGCTTCAGTCATCATCTGAACTGTATGCAATTATGAAGCAATGTGACACTATTCACACACCATTGTGACGCTCTATTTTCACACAGACTCTGTGAGTCAACATAATTAGGACGTACAAACTATCTCCCGCTATTTGTAGAATTCTTCCATTAAAAAATGATCTCACCAACCGTGGTGATCTCATTGTTCCGCAAGTCATTCCATTTTTGTTTTTCTCGGATTCCATTTTCTTCATATACTTTCCTTTGTACCATTTCTAATTGTCGATCAAGTTGATCGCCGTGCTGCTCTTCATGTAATTGTCGGTGGCCCTCAGCTATCGCTATACTTATTGTAAACGCTTATTTTTTCTGCAGCATTCCCTGTTTTGTCGTGCAGCGACGTTTGCGGTGTTTGTTGATACGTTAGACAAGGGAGTAAACTGAACTATTAAGATTATTCCAGTATGGTACAACTATTCTCAAACTATGACCCTAGTTTACTAGGTCCACAGTTTTATATGGAAAACAGAGGATAGTCGTCACTGCACTTTTGAAGTTTTTGGTAAAAGAATCAATCGCGTCAAATGATTCCAGATGAAGAAGAGTAAAGATGGAAACAACATTCCGATATATTAACATCTAACGTAGAAACTCATGAAAGCAACATCCTGAAATATCTACACCTCCGAATTCACAAGAATATTAGTCAAGTGCGTGGTCTAAAAAGGTCCTCTACTGATCATCTGTCAGATATGTACAGAGCAACCTATTTCTGTTCTCTAACAACACACAAAAGGGGAGAGATTTTCGCACAACATCCAGCCCATAAAACAATCATGAAAATGTCACTTTTCTGCTTGTACTGAAAAACGGCGTTTCTATTACATTAAAGTTCCCCATCAAGTTTGCGTATCACACAAATCAATCATCGTTAAATGTATTCCGTACTTTAGTTTGTTCTAGTCCCCGTTTGGATGAAAAACGATGTGGAGCTGTCCAGTACTGACTTCATGGATTTTCCAAAAGCATTCGTCGCCTTGTATTTCTGATTTTCATCCGTTCAACAACCTCAGTTTTGACAATTTAGTGACCACAATTTTGGTAATCGAGAGCAATGTCTTTCTCATGTTGACTGTTTGTAGTCATCAATTTTCAGTAAACATCGTATCCTGCACAATGATGGACACACCACGCCTTCGTAGTTTCAAGAAACACTTGCATCCAAAACGGTATTTATTTTAAATTACATTCATGATGTTGCTTCAGTCTGTATAATTCTAACTAATGAACTTAGTAGAATTGGTGTTAGATTATAACACTGGACTTGTGTATTGGACATCTTCGAACTATCTAAAATTAGCCTCTTCAAAGTGCTTGCGTACAATTATATTCCTTTCTGAAGCACCGCCTGCAAGGATTGTGACTCTTTACAGTCTTCTACTCCCATATGTTTTCACCCCATACCACTGTGTTACTGTAAAATTTCGCAGTACTAAGTACTAGATGAAGTTTTATTCTGTCAGACCATTCCAGAAAACGTATTATGTCAGTTCGCTTTGGTGAACTATTTTAAAATCCACTGCCACACTTTCGTTATTTGACTTTCAAAATTTGTCATTGTAATCATACAACGAATAAGGTGTAGTGTATAATGTTTTGTACTTTATCACTGGTTGTTACTACTTTTTGTGTCTGCCAGTCATTTTGTTAAACAATTTAGACTAATGGCAATTCTCTTAAATGTCTTCCCAAAGCATAAATATGTTCATGGTTAGTTTAGTTTGAGGTTTATGTTCTATTCACTCTGTAATCCCTTGAAACTTCACACTCTATCAGTCTCTACAGGTCTGTGTGTTTTCTCTTCGAAAACATGTTCGTAAATGCATAAACCTCTAAGTACAAAGTGTTAACTCAATCTTAATTACCCAGTTATCTCCGTAATCAACAGAACGTTGTCAGTGAAACCGGAAAACGTTCATTCACACACATTATATTGTGTTGTTTACTTTTCTTTGGCTGTACAAAGGTTTGCTCTTCTAATTCTCTATTTACCTGTAATTTAGTTCAAAATAAGTGTATATATATATTCAGAAACTTACTGGTCAAGTAGGGTAAAGCTGTGTTCGAAATAACCATGTGCATCAATTTGTTCCAGGAAACATAATTTAGCATGTTTCTATTGTAAACAGTTATGAATGATGCATGAATGCATCTACCATCTGTCACAATGGACCAAACTATAGAAGTCAATCGTTATCAACCCGTTAATTACATTTGTGGTAAAGTACACTTGAACAGAAGCAATACCAGATTTTTGCCTTCATTTGGTCAAATGAATCTCACGTACGGTTACAGGACTAATAAGTAACTAATTCGTCATAAAATCGGTTCAAGTTGGGCGCGTTTTGTATAATGGTACTGACAATTCATATGCCATTAGAGGTCTTGTATGTCCTATTTAGACCGCACATACCAGCTGATAACATAATAAGAGAACATCAGCAAGAGTTTGATCCCATCCACAACTTGCCAGTTCAATCGTTGAATTACCAGAACTAAGCTTATAAAAGCTGCCATTCATAAAACATCGAGGTGCAGAATCTCCTGGCAACTGATCAAACGACACTTTTGTGTCAGTCGAGTTTATTGTTGCTACAGTCGTTTACAATCAACCCGTACTTTTTTTAAATGACTGACAACCTTTACATTACATGAGACTTACTCACAAAGATGAGTTGGCTCTTTGTTTGCGTACAAACAAAAGTACTTAAGGACATGAAACTAACAAAATCATGTCATCTGTTTATCTTTACGTGCCTCTTTGCGTGTGAATTCACTGGTAACTCTTCCTCTTCTGGTAAATTTTGTTTCTGCCAGTTACATTGTCCTTGTGAGCTTCACCTCTACATCAACGCAATGAACTTCTCCGGAAAACAGCTGTTCGCCTGACCCTCTCATTTCAAAGCGTCGTCTTTTATTTTAGGCGGTGACTACTCACAACCTGGGTTGAATTTATTGGTAAACTTATTCCAGAAACATTACTTAACGCAAACTTTGTCCCAAATTTCTTTTCACAATGTCCTACTGTTCACCTTAATTTGTGAAAGAACGATC
Organism: Paragonimus skrjabini miyazakii; assembly: GCA_014338405.1. Taxonomy (NCBI): domain Eukaryota; kingdom Metazoa; phylum Platyhelminthes; class Trematoda; order Plagiorchiida; family Troglotrematidae; genus Paragonimus; species Paragonimus skrjabini miyazakii. The sequence goes on along the minus strand of JTDE01001507.1, from coordinate 20,532 downwards.
AAGAACTGATTGCACTAAAGTAAACGTTTATTTCACTATACACTGAGGGTATTTTCTTGAATTTTTTAGTGATTAATTACTAAAGAAGTAGTACACTTCAAGACAATAGTACTAGGCAAGTATGTCGTTTACTCCCATAAGTTGAAAGCCAGCTTCCCCAAAACGTAATTGCGCAATCTTTTCCTCTGTTACTATGCATATGAGTTATCTTTCTATTCCCGCAGAGAATTTTTATCTGTGTCAAGATGGTAATGTGCTAAGTACATTGTTATCACACTTTCTTTTATTCT
>JTDE01001507.1:8185-20142 GCA_014338405.1 Paragonimus skrjabini miyazakii | reverse complement strand
AGTCAGTCCGCTTACCTGCGAACTCACATCAAAAGTCAGACTTCATACTTTCTCGACCTGGCGTTTACACCCTTTCCATAGACTTTTATGTTCATTTGGTACTTCATTTATCACTGTATTCTCTGTCATTCGTTGAAATGTTTTCTTCCGTCATTATTGTCCAACTTTCTGCCAAAGACCCCATGATTAAGCAGTGTTCTTTCACATATTTTTCTAATCTCTCCCGAGCCTTCTAATCTGGTTTGGTTCCATTTTTGTCTTCCGACCACTTTACAACCTGTGTTGTGTTTTCCTACGAAAGACTCGCTGATCAGTCTCACTCACCACACTGTGCAATGTGACCTGCCTAAACGAGTATTACGCTTATCGGTGAAGAAAATACTGTCTTGTATCAACACTTAAACTCATGTGCGTGCTTATTCATTGCTCATAATTATTTCAAAACTGTACGTCGTTGACAGATCATGTAGGTGCAACTTTATACTATAAATTGAGGTAAAGTATGTTCTGTAAGCTTTTATCCCCCGAAAAACCGAAACCAGTTAGTCATGTGATGTTAAAATCTTAGCGTAAATCGGGATAGTGATGCCGTATTTCGTCCACCCTTTGTAGAAAACCAAATAACGACCCCGTTTGCTTCCAAAGAACTCGCTTTAACGAGGGAGTTCTGACAAAGTTTACTAACCAAATTGTTGTTCATATCACTGCCAACAAATGACATTTGTAAGTCTTAAAATAGGACTGTAGAGAGTTCACTTGATCACCATGGTTAAACTAACCTTACTACATGCACGATAACACCGGCATACTTTTAAGAAATATACGCGGGTGACATATCTTCAATATGAGAAACGCCACACATCTTGATATTATGTTACAGAGCACGCAAAATCGGTTTGGATGAGCGTAGTCTCGAGGAACTTGATTTTATCCAACGGACACTTATGCAGAATGGATATTCTATGCAATTTATCTACAAGCATTCTGAGCCGATCGACTCTCTACCAACTCTCACAAAGGTATCATGGAAACCTGTGCTGATATCTTTAGCCACAACGGGGGTGGTGTGAAACTTTTCATGGGAAGGTGAATGGAAACACCACTAAATCACGCCTGTATATCAGCCAAGCTCACTGTGTCGCATTCAGCAACTCGCGTCCCCTGGACTCCAAAAAAAGATCCGGTGACCACACTCACCAAGGTATCCATTATGTATGAAGTGAATTGTACCTGCGAATTGGAGTACGTTGCCAGAACATACTCGGATCTCGGAGTGTCAAAAGTGAGATGAAAAAAGTGCAACAACTAAGCATTCATAGGAATCCGATCACCGAGTAGATCTCGTCAAACCATTCCGTTATATGTCAAATGTTGTAACAGTTCCCAAAGCACTTGCAATCCATGTTATGAAACCATCGATGTGTTCGGAATTATGGTAGTAAGCCCAAGGCTACCGTGGCAGTATATTGCATATACTGAGTCTTCATCCTATTCTTAGGATTTGTTTTCATTTTACACACCGTTTTCAGCCCAGAGTCCAATGTGTATTGACTGCGTGTTTATCTTACCTTCTAAAGATTGTTAGAGTAACCAAAGCACGAAACTTTAACTGTGTGCTGTTACATTTTTTACCATTTCTTATTTCACGCCCCATCTCCGTTGTAATTTAGTATGACTACTCAGTTATGTGACTGATCCGTTTCTTGAACTGCTTGACGATTAAGCCTTAAACTGTTACCTGTCGGCTCTCATAGGTTCATGTGTTTATGCTACATTTCGCGTTTGTAGTTGAAAACACCGACCGAAATGGTGCTTAAGCATGTACAACACATGTCTTGGCGATTTTTAAATCTGCCACCACCCAATTACACAAGCACTATCGACAAAGCCATAGCCGTTGGATTTCTTGAAGTTCAGTGAGTAAGTTTGACGTTCTATGTTTGGTGCGATGTTGAAAGCAGAATTCGTTGTTTCGTCTGATTCTGGAAATTTGTTTCTAGACTTGCCTTTATTCCTGCCATCTGCTGCGTGCGGTGGACGCTTTGATCAATTTTGTGTCCTGCAGGGAAAGGGTATCTGTTTTCTTTCCTTTTTGAACTATCATTGCGTATTTACCAAAGCTTTTCCGGTTGACACTGTTTGATATGCTTCCACCGTGATTGTTTTAATGGGCTTGTTTCTGGTTTACTGGAGGCCGTTTTTTGAAGTCGATTATGATTGTTTCATTTTGAACGTCTTTTCCGCCGGAATTTTTGACTATCTCAGTAGTTCACGTTCATGTTGAGACAGCATTTTTAGTGTAATTTTTATCAACAACACAGTAAAAATTCTAACAGTTTCGATCGTCTTTTCTAATGATTTTTCAGACTTCGAAAACAGTTCTATTAACCCTACCGTATGAATCAATTTTACTGGAAATTTCAATTACGGGTTATTGATCGGATGGTTCGAAATCGCCAGAAATCATTTAATAGTAATCTTTCGGAAACAGCCATATTCACCGGTTGCTCTCTTTTACAAATAAAAATATACATTTTAAAATTCACTCATTAGGCTGATATTCACCAGCATGTTGTCTGTACGCTTGATCCTAACAATAAACACTTCATTAACGTTGAACGTTTGTGAAACACCTGTAATTGTTAGACTGACAACCTCGCTGATTATACTGAGTATGCTTATGAACAGTATCGTCGCGATATTGATTATCTCATTATAACGTGACCGTATGGCATGAGTGTGGTCACCAGTTTGTGTTCCTTAGGCAACCACATCAACCAGTAAAGCTTCAGTCAACTGTCTTAGAATCATAGTGTTCAACAGAACCGACCTAAGAGACTAGGTGATTATTTTTCTAACACAAAATAATGCATGTACTTCAACAGCTTCGTGTTTCCATATAGATTAAACGACACCCACAATTGATCCCAGCTGTTGCATTCCCATAGACTATCCAGTCGGTCCCTTTCGAAAAGAAGCACTAGACTCGAGTTTCGCTCTCATTAGAGCTCGTCACTAGGGCATATCCTTGCCACTACCTAAACTTGAACCACGGACACGCTGTTCATGAGGCAACCGTGTTTACCACTGCGTCATTGACCTCACGTTAGGCACGACCAAATTATCATATGTGAACACTCAACCCCTTTCGCTTGTGAGTGGTGATCAGGTTGTCCGATCGCCTTGAGAGGAGGCACAGTTAGTATCTGTTAACTCCAGTCGATGACCCCTCGACTAGGACTTCTCTCCAAGTCTATGGAAATGCGACAGCTGCGATCAATTGTGGGTGATGTTCAATCTATATGAAAATCAAAACCCCCTACTACTCATCAGCTTCTTGTTTGATTGTTTGAAAACCACACCTGTTTAACTTTAGGGCGATTTTAAGCCAGTCTTCCTGTCTTCAGTCTCTATATGTGGACTGCTGCAATAAACACACTTATGGGACTAATAGCAGGTGACAAACAGGTCAACGTTTTAGAAACAGAAGACCGTAGGTTGCTGATGCAGTATTTTGGGCGGCAATCCTTAGACAGCAGCACTTACAGCAATTTGTTGGAGGTTGTGAGACATACATGTTTCATGAACCACTGGGTTCTCTTCAATAACCTCATCAGCGCAGAAAGAAGACATATGTTGCGATATGTTAACATTTCGTTTACTCTCATCAGTCGCAAACGGAAGACATGCAAGTTATATGACAGACAATTAGAGAAAGACAGGGTTTGGACACCCATACAATCACACTACGTATTATGTCATCACCACCACGGCAACCCTATAGGTTGCTTCACCCACTTTTGTGCACATAGCGCCGGCTGGTGAGCTCTAATCAGCATGGCCTCGCTACAGGTTTCAACCAACCCGCATTTTGCTGGTGCTTGCCTGACGGAGGGGCTTGCCCGTTTGATAGATACCAAGCTAGTGAGAGCAAAACAATTAGGACGCTTCCGATTGGTTGCAGGCGTGTTATTTCAGTCTATGGACATATAGCCATGAGATACTGTCGTTTAGGAGCAGCCAGTCTGCAGCCCGTGATCACCATGAATGTCAACAATAGAAGGAATTCCTGGTTCAGCACTATTGCAAGATGGTTTGTCTGTCTTAAGTGAATAATCATACCCTACGTAACTTGTCTGTGAATATTTCTATATGTTCAGACACTTCACTTTTCGTTTACCAGTGACCACTGTTAACAATAACTAAGGGAGTGTCGCTGTGAATTATTTGTTCCTGTTTTTCGTTCCCGGACAGTCACGATTCGAATTCGTGGGAGGCAATTTTACCACAGTATTCATTTATCCTTTTCAGAAAGACCTTTTCTTAATGTAGATCGTTAAAAGTTATGTTCTACCGTCATCATCTCATTTCAAGATCTATCAGAGTCTACGTGCTTCCCCACTCGCACAGTGTCTTCCGCCTGGTTTACTTAGTCATTCAAACAAGCAGACTGACCAAAATTCTGGCCATTTTATAAATATGCATTTTATCAACATTGAAGTTTAACCGTATCTGAAGACAGCTTACTAGCAAACGTCATTGGGATAAGAGGCAGTTCTTCATTCGTAGACCTCTGAAACTTTGTCCGTTGTTTGTTCATGAATGCTTGTGCAGAAGCGTACAGGTTGTTAGTAGTCTTTTGGCTAGACAGAAGTGCCGTGAATTCGGGTTCTATTTCACTTATACAGCGTTGGATTCATTAGTCTACTTTTGCATTTTTAAATCCAGTAGCTGTATACCACAGTTGTTTATATATTTTTCAATAGTGAACATGGTACTGAGAGCCTAAACTACTATCTTCGTAGTGTCTAAAACGTGTTCTTTACTACGTTCCACTTGAACAAATTCTAATTTTCTAATCTGTTTTCCGGCACACTCATGCTTACTCGCAAATTATGGACGTAATTGTTACTATATCTACAACAATGCATACAAGTATTTGTTGTTAGATGCATTAGCCTCAGTGTTGAAGATACATAAGCTTCGCATAAATTCACGGAAGCTTACTGTTCGAAATCAAAAGAAATCGTCTAGTTTTCATCGGCATGTGAGGTCACCTTTTACAGCAAGCTCAAATTAGATGAGATATTTAAGTTAACTGCAGATTCGTGGTTGGTAATATAACAGTTACATTTAAAGCACGTTAACACAAATTAGAAAGCACACCTTAGGCGAACTGATTTACCGACTGAAAAATAAGTCAACTGAGAGTTAAAAACTGCTTTAGATAAAAAAAATTCACTTCACAAGAGAGCATGAGTGAAATTTTCCTTGTAACCACATCAAACGCAAACATTCAACGCGTACTTGGTCCGACTAACCCGACAGCTCGTTTTGTGTAATACACAATGGACAACAGAATTGTCAACCGCCCGCCATAGTTCGTTCACCGTCCTTCGGTGTGACGGATATTTCCATGAAAAATGAGACAAGCGTACGAGAAAATTTTCATACTCAAATAGACTCTAACAGATATCTTTTAGTGGCAGTTTAAGTTCTAATTTTCAAAACGTGTCTAAAGTTGTCGATCAGTAAATGCTTAAACCTAAAAGTTGATTCAAATTTGCCGGAATGAAAGTAAAAGGCAAACAAATGGAAATAAAGATTTATTATCCCAAATCACTAGCCCAGTCTGCTCCTGAACCGGTTGTGCTGAGCGTTAGCTCATTGCTTTTGTGAAATGCTATAACTAGTGATCCGCACAAAATTTTTTAACGCTAAATAAGACCTTGAAGAAACAGTCAGTCACAAATATTAGAACATCCAGCGACAAGTCAGTCTGCTTTGGATCAAAAGAGAACCGTTATGTTCCTGTCATATTTCTCCTGGTTGAGCGGTCAAAAACTACAATTTGTTTATCAGAATTTCCAAACTTGGAAAAGTTAATTACTACGATATCGTTGAACACATGCACAAGTTCATTTCGGGCAAATAATATGGATGGTTTGGTGTTGTAACTTGTTTTACCGTATTTTTCTGTGAATTCCGGTCTCAGCATTTTTTTGATAAACTTTCTAACAAGTTTGACACTACTCACTTTGTATGAAGAGACTAAAAGTTAAGGAAGAAGTGAAAATTTTCTAGTAAAATGCTATTCCGAAAGAATTTCAGTTGTCCATCTAAATTGCGGATATCTCTGTACCCACTGTCTGGGCTTATATATTAGGTGGCCGAGACGAGATCTTCAACCTTACATGAGAGCAAACGCTTTTCTTCGTAGTGTTCATATAAACTTTTGACATCATAGTGTAACGCTGAACAGTGCTTTAGTTTAGAGAACAGTCTTTAATTAACCTTGTGTATAGGAATTATTTTGACATTCTATGGAACACCTTGATTATCAAGCTGTTCATTTATTTACTTCTCTCATTCCAATTGTTTTATGTATCTGAATAATGAATGTGTGATGTATAGGTCTATGTTTGATGAATGATGATATAGATTTTCATGCAGTAGGCTTTCAACTTCGGCGTCCTTTTAATGCTAGCATTTCGTTTGATTTATGTCAACCAACATTGTAGCATTTTGTTGACACCTAGTAACTAATTTTTAATCGTGGACAGCATATGTACCGTGTGTGAATACACATGATGGTCGAAGGTAGGTAACAGGGGGATTTTGCACCTGAGCAAAATCCGGATGACACAACATAAGAGCCATCTATTTAGCTACCCCGGAAATTTGAAATTGATTATTCTTTCATTTATCTGCTAACTTTCTACGGCAGTACTATGCTATGTAGCCTTTTCCTCATGGATATCCAAACTCGCAGTGGAATATCTGGTGTATTTCATAATATACGGAAATGTAACGCTTTGAGGGAAATTAAGGATGAGCGGTGAAACAAGCATTGCCTGATGCATTGTGTTTTCAAGCAGACTTCCTTGAATTGTACAAACCTGGCAATTTGCTTAGCTATTTTTTCCCTCCTAGTGAAACTCATTGCTGTTTACAAATAATGTTGACAGCGACTTTTAATATCCTACAGAGCTTACGAGAACATTGTCTATAAACAAACGCGCACACAACAGACTTCTGTTTACAGTTCCATAAATATCTTATCATTTTCCTGGTTATCCTAGTCAACTATGCATTCAAAGACAGACCACTCAGACCAGACAAAAAGCAACTGTAGTTACTGGCGTGATTTACAAGCGAGAAAATCTATTAGTGAATCTACAACGTGATATTCGGTTGAGATTAAGACAAACAGTAATGATCCTAATTGTTCTTCACTGGGTGTAATAAATCAAGTTAACTTACTAGATGCAACCTCGACCACTGGAAAATTATTTTTATTATCAATAATTATTAATTTTATCACACTCACTACGTTTACACGCAAGTGTATGTGGTTAAACTGAATTTGGGTTGTGTCAAACCATTCTGTTTTATATTCACAAGCGTAAGTTGTAGAAAACAATATTTTGTCTAAGTATTACACACAACTAGATAATACAATATATTAAAGCGTACCATCAGGTACCGTCAATAATTAATAAGCAAGTCTTAAGTCACCACAAAACATTCTGTTGGTTCAATCTTGAAGGAGAATAGACTTCTGAAAAATATATTAACATCGATGGGACCCAGTTAAATGCATTACCATGGTCAATGTGATTTTCGCTGTTAAGAGAGTCACATCTGTGTACACTAGTTATGCGAGATATTATAGCATAGCGGCTCCATAAGCCACCTGAATTCGATTGTGATGCCATATGCATGTGTACAAAAGTGTGTTATCAAGTTGTTACAGTTTTATTCACCAGAACAACAAGCGCGATTCTACAATATTTATGTCGAAATGCACCTACAATCAATCTGTATTAGGTACGTCCAGTTGCTGGCTACTGGCCGTTTCCATGTTTCATGTGATACATTGACTAAAAGATGACAGCGAAAAAGAACTTTTCTATCATTGTTTGGCCCCTCGTATTATATATCATTTTATCTCGAAAGCGTCATAACTAATAAGTGTTTGTCCGCTAGACTGTGCAAAAATCCAGTGTTGTGAGCCAAGAACTCGGATGCCACAAGGGTTTTTTATTCAACAAAGCAACACGTACTAAGGGTTCAAACGGGAACACAAACAAAACCACTCATTTGCAAACAGTACTCGGCCCAGACCGTCTCGGTAGCTACAGACGCCAATCTTCAGTTCCTTTACGTAACAAGAACCACATTGGGCGATGCTGCATCCCGATGTTTCATCCTGCATTCTTCGATGTCGAAATATATGCTCTGGTCCTACTATTGAATAACAGTCGTATGAGTAGCATATTGCGATCGCTTATTCTCATTACACTAGTACTTATATCATTATGGTTAATCATGTTACAAGGAATAAATACTTCTACGGCTGGGTGGTTTGTACTATATTCAACAACTAACGGATTAGTAACAACTACTTACCTCCGGCTGTATAAACCACAGCAGGGGCAGCAACTATCAGCATAAACACGAAAGTGACAGTATGCTCTCAGCATCCTCACAATAAATTTATTTAATTTGTACATACATTCAAAAATTGGGACTGTTCAGTTTTCCCCAGTCAAATTATATCAGCAATCTACACGAGGACTACGGTCTGTGAACTTACCTGACGACACCGTAGTTTCTTTTCACGTTGACTTGGTTCCTCAGCTCCATGGTCCACTAACACCGCCGTTCCGAACCACAATCCTGGATGTAATGTGAACGTGTTTTCAACAGCGTTTGTGAAAGAAACGTTTCGTGAAAGTTAAATCTCGCTTACACTGTGTAGATAACGAAATGCTTGCTTTTCATTCTGCAGGTAGAAGACAGTTTTCACAAACTTATTTAGAATCAGCAGAAAAACGACACGATATACATCCATTTCCTGATAATTCACCATCAGGTAATTAAATTTCCAAAGAGTTGGCAAAAAGAATAAAAAAACTCGTTTCCAGTCGCAAGTGAGATGACATTCGAATTTAGACAAGTCACCGAACAGTTTGTTGACAGTCGCTCAGAACAATTCGTATGTGAGTCAGACCTGATGCATGAAGACCGAGTTACGCGATCGATAAAGATGATAATGAGTTATACACAGGCTGCAAAAGTGACAGGTCATACAGGTTTGACACTCGTTCATGTTTATTGTAGTCCCTGAAACCTGAGTCTGAATTGTCGAAGACAAGAACAGACGGGACCATCTCTCTAGGAACTTTGTTATGTGTGGAGTCAAATAAACACCAATCCCAAATGCTATGGAAAAAAGAAGTGTATACCTTCAATTCCTTGAGAAACCAAGTGAATCACCTTCAGAAGTGCAGTCTATCATTTAATGACTGAATAACAAGTTAGCTGCTATGTCCTTCTGAAGAGCAAGCATCTCATTAAGTTAACGAATTCCCTGAGGATTCCTCAGAGAAACTGTTAAAAATTTAGTAACCCAAGTAAGTTATCCGCTCAGAAATTTAAATACCTTTTGGGTGTTATCATTCGGTGATACAGCTTCGAAATTTCAGTGGGAAAACGTTCTGTCAAATTTTCTGTTGATAATTTTGCTCTGGGCCAATTCGTTTTAGCTAGCGCCGGACCTCCCTCTCCACTGTTTTCTGACTTACTGCATTTGACATTTGTATACACATACACCTTGTCTACTCGATTCCGTCATAAGCCGCAGCCGTTCACATATTTTTCAGCTAGTTCGAAATCCGGTTTTACAGTGTGTCTCACCTTCCAAATAAAGCGAATATGATTCAACCTGCCTATACATACAGCATGTCGTGTGTCAGCGTAGTTAACCTCGGTAGACGCATATGAGCACTGACGGCGCGTCGTGAATCGCTACTGGATGTGCTATGTCTGTTCCAGCCGACTTATGTGTCTGCGACTTATGACATAGCCAGAGCAAATGAAGTAGCCCTATATACCTCGCAAACTATTATTCGTAAGATACATAGGACAGGTGTGCTGGGAAGGAAGGTTTGGAAAAAAATAATCTAACCGGAAGATTGTTTCAGATTCACAGATTCACTGCGAGTGGGAGAGGTAGAGGATAAGTAGAGGAATGAAAATCCAACTACTGCCTAACAACAATCGCACTACAGTGTACAGCAGGCAACAACTGGCTGGCATTATCAGTGAGGTGCCAGGTGTACTTTCATTTTATCGTAATTATTCTATTGATCATGTTTGCTAAAAGCTCGGTCTTCCGAATATCTATGTAAAATCTGTGCCTGAATTCAACTACCGGTGACGCACTTACGACAGCCTGTGAAAAATTGTTTTGGATTGGGCACGCCCAGACGGTAAACTAGTGTCCTCTGCAAGTCAAATGGCTCATTCGACGTTGTACCTTCAGCGAGTCATCCTTAAGAAGATTAATTTGGCTGGGCACAAAGATATTTTTTAAGGAATTTCGGCGTTGATATAGGAACCCACTTGCTGAAATCGACTCTCTTCTGATGTCAGTAGCGTTTTGAGAACTGCCCCAGTTCCCGCAACTAATCCGGATAGGGTAGAGAACATAGTGTCTAATCCGTTTTATAGCTGTGCGTTGTAATTTTCTAGTAAGCAATAAGGACGAAAGGCTGATGACTTAGTTGACGATGGGGACGCATTGACGAATTGAACATAACGGCAGTGTAGTCCAGTTGAACTGGTTTAGTTTGTCTGGTGAGCAACTTGCGTGCCATGTCAGATTTCTTGGCATTGGACAGACTGTTGGCAGTTAGGCTTAGAGCATGTGAGACCATCTTGTACAATTCGCGCCCGTGTGGACGTTTTTCGCCATTCATATCGTTATGGATAATTGCCAGCCACTTGTCTGAGCGATGCCAACTCTCAAATGTAGAAACAGACGATTGGTACTTGTAATAGTTTAGCTGGCATTATGCAACGTTTTTTCCGACTATTCAGGGATGGACAAAGACAACAACACACTTGAGGTAACAGCCACATCAGAAATGTTTTGCCGAATAGTGAACATTCCTTACACGTAAACAATACCTGAATGCAGGGGTCCAGGTTAACACATTTTTATGGTAAAACTCTGAAATGACCATCAGAAAATGGCCTTTTTTTAAGTTAATCAGCTTCTTCTCGTGGCAAAATCTTTGGAAAAAACGGGATAATCTGTTTTAAGTCTTGATTACTGGTGAGGGATCGTGTTGAAGAGGTTTACTGTAACCCTTGCACACTGTCTAACGTACTCTGCACAGAACTGGCCGTTGGAAGATTGGCAAAGCGAGCGTGTGGATGTTGACCCTCATTGGTCAAAAATGTCGAAATATTCTACAAAGGCAGAGTAACAATGATTAAGTGACAAATAAAAACGTTATGTAGGTGCAACTGCTGGCCTTATGCTTTTGAGCCGTTGTAACATTTAAACTTTTGCACTCGTAATAGCTTTCTTCATTTCTTGAATATTGAGTTACTTCGCTTTAGATCAACTCTTCTACTGATCTCACACAGTTAAAGCCATTGTTTTACCATGGTCTTAATGCGTCCGTCACATTGACAAAGTGAGTTGAATCCACCAGGTGCGATAGTATGGTATTGTTGACAGATATCGTTATTCCACTGTTGAGCCAAGCCTGGTAGTGTTCATGGACCCATTCAGATTAGCGTGTAGTCCTGTGGCCAAAATAACTGGCTCCACAGGAAGAAGTGAATGAGTATACACAAAAGGAAGCTGCAGAAACAGGCACTTTATCTTTTGGGTGTGGGTACGAAACCATATTGGACGTAAAGTGGACACCTGATTTAGCGGCGCAACATCTTGTATTAATTACACTTGTGAACCTACGCGTGATAGTTTCGGCTAGTGTATCATCCTTGTAAGGTAATCCGATGTGTACAGTTTTCTCTTCTGCTATTTGCAGCCCGTCTCTTTCAATTCGCTGTTGTGTGGCTCTCTCTGTAAACCTTTCTGTGTAGCCATTTTTTTATTAAATTTTGTACGTATGTATTTCATTTCTTTAGTAATG
>JTDE01001506.1:63855-108573 GCA_014338405.1 Paragonimus skrjabini miyazakii | reverse complement strand
CTTACTGATGTTTGTTTAGGCGCACTCGTAATTTCAGGCATTTTATCATAGCTGCGCTGTAGTGATCCGTACGGTTGGTTCGGCGAAGGTTGGGTTTTTTTTGCAATTCAGGTTACAGATGATATTAACTTGCTTCTTATATATTTTTGCAAAACATAGAAAGAGTACTTTCACATCGTTATACTATTTCCGCCGTACATGAAATATTTACGAAGATGTGGAATTTCAAACGCTCCCATAAGACTTGTATTATTGTGGTTCATGTTAGAATATTGTACAAGTTCAGCAAAATATAACCGGGTTATTCGGTAAGAATTAACAAATATCCTTAGCATTATCAGAATGCCAGGAATGAATAAGTAAGATTGGTATGTTCTACTTTTGCCCTATCTCGGTTGTTGAAGCGACTAACTAGGAATGTAAGGAAGGTTCCGTTAGCGCAGTTGGCCTACTCGGATCCTACTCTGGCCTACTGGAATCCCAATCTGACCCACTCCGATCCGACTCTGGCCAGAGTCGGACCGGCTCTGGATTTTGTTGCACGCCCACTCGGATCCGACTCCTTGCCAACTCGTGCCAGAGGCGGACCGACTCTGGGCCAGAGTCGGCGTGTTTACTGGGTATGTTCTACTTTTGCCTTATCTCGACTGTTTACGAAGATATGTTATATCTACTTCATCCTTGCATCTTTGTCCATGGATGCAATGGGAGAAATCGGATTGCTGGTGAATGGGATTTAACTGTTCTGATGGACAAAGTTGTTTCCGGAGTAGCTTAACGAGTCGAATCAAAAATGTTGTAAAACGGTAGAATAAAATTTTCATTTATTTCGCGGATTTCTGTTGAAAATTAGTTAAGGGAGGTTGGGAAGCTTCCAACGCGTTGGAAATGTACATTTCCAACAATAATACAAGTTTTATGGGTGCGTTTGAAATTCTATATTTTCGAAAATAATCGACCAAGTAAACACGCCGACTCTGGCCCGGAGTCGGTCCGACTCTGGCACAAGTTGGCAAGGAGTCGGATCCGAGTGGGCGTGCAACAAAATCCAGAGCCGGTCCGACTCTGGCCAGAGTCGGATCGGAGTGGGTCAGATTGGGATTCCAGTAGGCCAGAGTAGGATCCGAGTAGGCCAACTGCGCTAACGGAACCTTCCTTACATTCCTAGTTAGTCGCTTCAACAACCGAGATAGGGCAAAAGTAGAACATACCAATCTTACTTATTCATTCCTGGCATTCTGATAATGCTAAGGATATTTGTTAATTCTTACCGAATAACCCGGTTATATTTTGCTGAACTTGTACAATATTCTAACATGAACCACAATAATACAAGTCTTATGGGAGCGTTTGAAATTCCACATCTTCGTAAATATTTCATGTACGGCGGAAATAGTATAACGATGTGAAAGTACTCTTTCTATGTTTTGCAAAAATATATAAGAAGCAAGTTAATATCATTTGTAACCTGAATTACAAAGAAAACACCCAACCTTCGCCGAACCAACCGTACGGATCACTACAGCGCAGCTATGATAAAATGCCTGAAATTACGAGTGCGCCTAAACAAACATCAGTAAGTTTGATGAAAATAATACCCAATTTTTCAAAGTGGAATTAACTTACTTTCACTTATTTCACAGTGAACTGTTTGGATTTTCATTTTCTACATTTTACTCATTGCCTGCCGAAACCCGCGTGATACCGGCACATGTGCACATGTACATGACGACGGGCAGTGCACTACATGGGTTAATAACCTCATATTGCTTCCATTCATTATTATATTATATTCACGCCTGACGTAATGGATTACTTCCTGCGTCTTATGGAAACTGTCTAAGAGCCCACACACAGCCTCCTCAGCAGCACTTTCCAGTCTACGATTGCCCGGATAGACACCCGGATCAACAGGCATTGTCCGGTAATTGTGAACAAGATAACTGTACGATACAGGCAGACTTCCGTCTTTGTACGACACATGGATGACGGAGGGGCACTGAAAATCCTCAAACCTGCAGCAGCATATTATACGGAAAACACAGGACAAACTCACATCACACACATCATATCACACTCACATCACATATTCAACTTATCTGTTCCTTCTTGCGCAATGCACACAATAAAGGTAGCACTTGTAGAGGACTAGAATGTTTCTGTCTAGAATCGTGCTTATTCTCCACAGTAGTTAAACCAGAGAACAGGTTATTGGACAACGACGTATATTGCAAGTAGACCAGGAAAGCAAGCTGTGAGCAAAGCACGACAAACCAGTAGCCAGCGGCCGGAAATTGCAAAATGTTAATTGTGACCTTGGGTGGTCTAACAGACGAGAAAATGCAGACATGCAATCAGATAATATCAGTAGTGTCAACGGTCAAAATAAACAGCAAGATAGTTTGAATACGTGGCAAACCAAGAGTGTCTATACACACTGCTTGTACATCGCACGTTCCGGAATTTCTTTCCCAGAATTCCGGAATTACTGCGCACGTGTAACACAATCTCTTCTAACTCGTTCCTGTCTTCCTTTGAAACATTCGCAACCGTTTATCAAATTCCGCGAAGGCGTCACAACAGAAGCCCTCTGGAAAGTAGGCAAGAAATACTCCGCTGAGGTCCATTCGTTCCGACATATTGCACGATAGCAGGTTATCTGACGGCCCACGCACGTACACTCCAATTTATACCACGCCTTAGCCAATAAAAACCACTGCGTTCTACATCAGCTTATGTACACTTTACAAATGTAGCGTTTTGCACTTCACGTATACAGCCGACGTTTAAACCCAACTTAATCGAACTAATCGATAAATACAAATGACACTTCTCGGGTCGCAAGCCTTGCGTTCTGTCTGCGTTCGGTGTCGCTGGTGTACAGAATTTTGGAGAGTTAGAAACTGGCGGAATCAACCGTCTATTGCGGCAAATTTCTACTTTTATCACCTTTTTCATCTCGTATTCACACCTGGACTTTGTGTAGTGTTTGGATCCACCACGCAACCGATAACCCACTCCTTGATCTCCTGATTGGTCAATTGGACCGAGTTAGGGATTTACCCTAAATTAACCCTAATTATGCTAGCAGGGTCACTGGCTGTCTCAAAATGAGCATGTACGTTTGGGTGATCATCTCAGTTTGGTTGTCTCCATTTTATTAGCGACCATACATGTAAGTTGTCTCCTCGTCCACATTCTTTTTCTTTATGTACAAGCCTGACACTGTTTTTGTAGATTACGGGTATCAGGCAGACAAAGTCTGATGCGGGATCCTCACAATCGAAGCGCGGGAAGCTGTTGCCTACCAGCGCAAAAAAGTGGACTACCAGGCTGCTAGCCACCACGTCCTGTGGACGGAACGGAACTGAGGTTGATTTAAAAAGTGACATATAACAACCAATCCAGGCACAATTACAATGTGAAGCCTTCAAAATAGTCGTTTATAATATACTCCATTTAGTGACCGAGTTTGGTCTAACCAACTACCAGGATAGTCAGTCATTTATTCTTTTGGCAACTGTAATTCAGACCATCATTTTGAAAGACAACTCACAGCCAAGACTGCGCTTGAGAGCCGTCCAAACAATTCGTGTGTTGTATGTACTTGGTTGTTCAGAATTAATAAACACTGAAGGGCAAAGGTCCTACGTGCACGAAAATTCCACCAACAATTATTTCTCGCCGCTACCAACTTCTCTTGCTAGTCCGATTCAGGCAAAATTAGTATAAATTCAACTTGCAGTGTTATCAACAAGGCTTGTCTGGGGGTACACATATCTTCTCGGCACACACCGCAAGTACCGCCAAAAACTAGTCCTGGTCTATATTTGCTACTCACAATGCGAAGTAGAAATAGTCATACGTACTACTGGAATAAACCGTAGCATGTCTTAGTGGTTTAACAGAAGCGGACAAATGGGCAGGAGACGGATTTCCAAATTTCTTCCTGCAGTATGTAACTGCATCATTTGCAGACACTCTCAGACGTGACAGCACACCACAGTAGTCGGGTCCTCTAAAGTCAAACGAGCAACCTTCCTTATGGTAAGAGACTTTGGTTCATACAAGGTTGACCACCCCCTTCAACCAACCGCACCTTTTGCATTCGTACAAACTCTTCAACCGGTCATTTTCCAAATATAGCGCCATACTTCAGGTTCGCTTTTGTTATGGCTCGTCAGAAGTGCATATCCCAGTCATTGCCGGGACTTGAACCCAGATCACGCTTTCGTGAGGCAACCGCACTGATCACTGTTGACCTCACGTTAAACACGGCCGACCAACCACACGTACGTGTGTAGCGCTCAAACTGTCCGATCGGTTGTGTATAATGACTATTTTCTATGACCCAGCTGCCCCTACTGCTTACCACTAATCGTAACATAGCTCACTATGATCAACAGTTTCTGGCTTCAGTTCGACTCAAAGTCTTAAACGTTAAGTAGTTAACCAATCTTTATAAACCCTTTATTCCTTCTACTTTACCTGTCTGCTTTCCCTAAGTTTTCTTCCACTACCCAAACTGACTGCAGTTTAAATCATCAAGAATAATGCAGCCTCCCTCTCTGTACATATTATATGCGTTGAGTATACAACCTATTGTTTGTGTCTATTATGCGTACAACACCCACTCACTGATGTGCTTTTTGAATCTCGTGTTTTAATTGCTTGGTCACATGTTGATGTTGTCAATGACTTCCGTGCACAGAAAGTTCTCGGTTGTATTCATTTAATGTTAAATAGGTACTGATTTCAAAAGCGTCCAATTTGAACGGTGTTGTTTATTGCTTTTCCAATGAAAACGTTTTTGATTATTCTAAAAGAGCCCAAAATCATTGGGTGCCACATGTTTGATCGTCGTAGCAAACAGGGTGGATTTCAATCGAAATGAATGGCGGTAGATAAGCTAATAATCCATCGTATCGTATTACATGTGTTCGAGTCATTTGTCATGCTTATTATTTAGACTTCTTCTCGCTTTAAAATCGCCACCTCCCGAATTTCGGAGGGAGCTTGAAGTTGTGCTTGAACGTATCATTCACCACCGGGTTTTTGAGTTGTTGATGTACAACCGGGAGCACCCTGCACATTCAGTGGAGGTAGCGTAGGCTGTGAATTAGGTTGTGCATTCACCGTGACTGGTTGCTGTACGGCATGTTCGTTATGCAAGCCGGGTACATCCACCTGTGGACCATTTGAACGGTTGGAACTGAGCAACGGAGTTGTCTCAGAAGAATTAGCTGCTTTGGCTTGCTGGAAGTGATATAATGATGGTAGTGGGAAGAGGGAGACAGGATTGTCGACCATGCTTCCATTTGGACTGCGGTTGTAATGACCTAAAATACTGGAAGTTCCAGCGGCCACATCATCATAAACTACATGTCCTCCAAGTAATGCTTGTGGCATTCGCAGATAATATTGTGGTAATCCTTGACCGTCAGTCGGTTGTGCCTGAACGTTTGTTACAGGCGTCAGTATGTTTTGTTGTTGATAAATACCGTTCGGATTGTTCGAAATTAATCTTTGACTGAGGTTCGGTGACGGAGCGTTAACGGAAGGAACACGTACGTATGACGGCATGTATGTTAGCCCAGTGCCCAAGTCAGCAGCCGTTGCGGCACTGATACCGTTTTCAGGATTGTAAATAAAATTCGAATTGTTGAAAATGTCTAAGTGTGAGGGGTTGCCGTAGAAGCGTGCTTGAGTATGTCTCCTCAATGTTCCAGGTAGTGAACCGGTAGGAATGTAAGAAGCTCCAGTGAGTTCGTTTGGTGTCTGCTGTCCCATAATTAGTGGCAGTTTTGCAATGTTATTGGAGGGATACATAATGGGGGTCGAACTTTGGTAGGAGCCATTCAGGCTGGCTTGCGGAATCCAGCTGGTAGACTTGGGAAGAACTGGGGCCATACGTAAACTGGATGATTTGCGCATATCTTTTGGTATGCACAAACAGTTTGCAAGGCAGTCCACGTTGCTGGCTCCCTCGTGACTTGCATCTAGGGGAAAGAGACGGAAAACTACTGCAGTTAAACAATGAAATGTCTTATCGGTTTGTGGTGCTTGCAACTGTTCATATCTGTTCGATCATATTTTCCTAATGGTGAGAGCAATTTCACAAGTGATAAATGTAATCGATAATTTATCACACTTGTGTAGAAACGACTTGCTTGTGTACATCTACAAGGCTAATAAAAACCTTCTCAGAAGCCAGTCTGTTAACGGTAGGGTTACCTAGCAGATTTATTCGAAATATTCAACAGTGATTTTGTGGTTATGTGCTCACTAACTTTTATCAACTGTTCTGGATATAATTCCGATTATATCATGAACAAGAGCGACATGGTTGGTGTTTCAAGCTGCTGTTTTGGTGAGGATTAGCTGCAGAGTACATGCTAGCCATGCATGGAAAAAGTTTCGTATTCTGCGTTGGCCCGTTCCAATTACCGTCGCCGACGGGACCTACTCTGTCTTCCACAAGAGACAGTGACCCGTCTGATTATGCAGGCAACAGATGACACTCCAAGCTATTACACTGCTTGCATCCGGTGACATTCCTACCGATATTACTAACTAGCTCGTTTAAATCATCCAGACTACTCTCCGTACACAAGTGTGAAGTCCCTGACTTTGAGAGAGGATGCGGGATTTCAGTAAATAATGATTAATTCTTTGTTCATCAAAGCCTACGTCTTCCCTAGTGGTGTCAATAGGTAATTTTCTAGCTGTGAGTTAAATTATCTTATTTCATGTACGATTACTTCACATGCAGCACTTTATGACCTGATGAAGCCTTGTCATCATATGGATTCTTGTTAAGTATTGTGAAAACTTGAATTTTGTGTCTTTGTTCCCAAATCGTTCCAACGAAGAGAAACCTAAACTCACTGTCACAAACCCAAGGACCACCAATTACATTTTAGAGGTGCTGTTTAGGGACGGCAACTACAAGATATCCTCATGTAACATCCACATACGCCAAACAACCGGTTGGGTCACGACTACACAGTCTGTCCGTACAACTTCAGTGCCTTTGGATCTCATTGTTTGGATGGCTCAGATCTTCAAAATCTAACTGGTTGCCAGAATCGACTCAGCTTAGTCGTTATAGATGGTAGTCTTCCAGACATGAATACTTACGTCTAGTAGCCCGTTTACATTACACAGGTCTTATCAGACGAGCTGCCCAGTAACCTAGCGATATCGCGGCGTAGAATAGGTTCGGTAACGTGAACCTTCGGTTAGTGACTTGGGTTTACAAAGGCTGTTACCGCAGCGGACTTGCGCGATGAGCCTTGCAGAGGTAGCTGATGAGACGGTCATTGAGCATTATTATTTGGTTGGATTTTTGGCACTTGGACGTAGCCCCGTTTGTGCTCCAAACCAAGGTTTATAAGCGCATTAGAATAAGAATCTCAACCGTGCATTATTCCAAACAAGTAAACTCCATGGAATTAAGAGTCTACACTTTACCAACTACCTCTTTTTCTGGGACAGAAGTGTGTTGACATGTCATCTTCAAGGATGTAAACAAGCAAAGCCCGACATCTACTATGATGTCTATAAAATTTATTTTCCAGTACTAAACTTCAGTGTTCAGCAAACATTTCCTATAATTTTTAGTCATTTTGAGCCTATCAACTACGAAGTGAAGGATTTTGAACGGGAATACTACATCTACTTTCATATAATTTAGTTATCGATGTGACGAACAACTGTTTTCGATAATTCTTTCTCAAGTCAATACAAGTATATAGGTTTCATCAAGACGTCATAAGACAGAGCGCAAAAAACAAGAAGTGACCGTTCGCGAGTGACAATAAAAGCTAATACTAGACTACGAACACACCAATTCGTTAGGACCAGACCGGACGTCGACTGGATGTTACGTCACATAGTCAGGGTCGACTGATGATGATGATGATGGTGATGTGTTCCTATTACGCTTGATTGTAGCTCATTTTGAAAATCTAGTTCCACTTGTTGGCCGATTAATGTACGCCTGAAATTTAAGTAAATTGTTGTTCCACCTATTATCAGTCCACTCCCGCAGTTGCTCGTCTCTCTCAAGTCTCCGTGCCTTGAAGAGGTTCAACTAATTAGACATGCCTATAACCGAGTGGTGATTGCTGTTTAAGTAAGCTTCACTATTTTGCACCCGTTTGTTCATCCATTCAGTTATCACTCCGTATATATAGCCGACGAAATGTTGACGGGGTATACACCGTACGTCATTCAAATTTATGCAGGAGCAACATTGTCTCCAACTCCCAATTATTGGGATGTCAAATCTTAAAAATCTCTGCATAGAATTTTCCGATTGATTAAAAGAACAGATTTGCTGTCGCATGTTGTTCGTGAATTATATTTGAGCACATAACATCTAAACTGTCGATTACAACTAACAACAATTTTACCTGTGAGCAAGCATATGTTTGTGTTTTTTGTGTGCAAAACACAGTACGCTGCGGTTGAAAAAGTCTGTGGCTTCATTTGGGTTGTTTAAGCCTCAAGAGTGCTTACATACAATAAGAAATTGCTATAACATTATGAGTATGAACAATCGCCAATGAGGTCAGGTGGACATTAACTAACGGTAGTTTTTAGGAAATGACATTCTGATCAAAATACCACAGAACACCTTTTGGAAGTTTGGGAATATCATTCGCTTATTAGCTTTTATGCACGAAGGGATCTGTTGAGTAAACTACCCCCACAAAATTGAGGTGAGGTTTTCAGTAAACATAGTTAAAAAATTTTGACCGATATATCAAAGACATTCTTTGATTCCCTGTTCATCGGATAGAATACAAGGGAGTTTTTTTCGCTTATACCATGCAGAATAAATGGATTCCCAACACTATACTGTCAAAAAAGACTGAACACCCTATCCGGTCCATAAGAACTAAGGCAGGGTCGTCCATGGAGTCGTAATTCGCGGAGATTGACGCTCTCCATCCAAGGCTACCTCTACACAGTGAAACCGGTTTTCCAGAATGAGTCTCAACCAAATTATCAAAATTTTCACACTACTCATGAATAGCGTAATACTGACGGAACCAGTTTTACAAGGATGTTTTCGTTGCCTTAGCTAGGTGTCAGTTGTAACTTAAGTTGAGTCTATCATTCCTCTGAATAACCTACCGATACTGAACAATTTGGTGTGTTATTGCTATCTGCTTTTGGATGTCGAACGAGATAGACAAGAAAGGTCATTGGGTCGTTCGCATAACGCATCCCACGTAAGTCGTAAGTGAAATTGCCCTCTCCAGTAGTACACCTTTGAAGCAAACCAATTCGATCTATTTACTGGACACTTGACCATCTTGCGGAAGACTTAGTCACCATCTGCTGATTACGATATAGAACGTAGCATGTACATGCATATGTAGCATGTTCGTATAGTAATTTGTTGTTCCATCTTTTTTTGGCTTACTTCTAAACGGCAGTTAGGTTGCTACTCGAAGTCGAAGTCATACATTCCTCAGACAATTCACGGTTGTTCTTGCTGGTCATTCATTATTCGTATTTACCCACACAACCCAAGCACTTCTCAAACATTCTGGATCTGTGTTATGCTCGTCTAGTGGAAGCTCAACAAAAATAAGCCTACTAGCCCACATAATTCCTTAGGATAGGATTACCATGATGAACAGTCTGCTGTCGAGAGTAGCTATGCATTTTTAACATTAGCAGTTACTTTGATCTAATGGCGATTCGGACGTACTAAACTAAAGTGAACAATCTCATGGCAATTGGAGTGTATTTGAGATGAACGAGTCTTGATTTTACGGGCACGTAACAATTGGTTCGAGAACGAAGGCAGATTGTGATTGTGATACAAACGGATGGTTTGTTGATGGAAAAAACCCGAACAGCATGAAATTGAGTGCACATACATATCCAGAAACAGATCCCTACTGAAATCAAGATAGGATAATTTTATTAAAGCTGTTTGGTTACTTCTTTTTTAAGAAGAATTGAATTAGTTTTTTGGTGAATTTACAGTTTTTAGTCTCTTATGATGAGAAGGGAACATGTTGAAGGCGCAGCAGTTCCAAAAACTAGCCAAGCCACCAAAGCCAGTAAATTCCGAACAATATGATGAATCGATCGAGCTGCCAACGATGAAAATTGTTTCAACGGTTGAGACCTAACAGATACGGACAGATGACAAGCAGCACCAGTCAGCAAGTTACCATCGAGAAGTGCTGTAGTAGAAATTTCCTCATGCTGTGGGTTTGGATTTCTGTTCGAAAACGTCCACCCGAGACCAGCGGTAAGCCTGCGTGAGTTGGATAGTATTAATATTTCTCACTGCTCTACTGTGAGATACCCAGCTCATGCCGCCAATCAGCTCTTAATGATAGGTCTTTGCTGTATGGCGAATGAAGGCAATTTATTTCGGTGTGCATAGAACACTTGTTTCACGTTCTATACACCCCTTCCACCCAGATAATACTCGTGGATTAGGAATGCCTCGTTATGCCCTTTGAATATATCATCTGTTATAATAAACAAGGCTGACTAGTGCATAATTCGATATCATCAAGGTAACAAACGTACCAATATAGGATCGCATCATCAGGCACCGAACACAAAATGTCAGATTGATCAGCAGTGATAGTATGAGCACCGCCAGAACGCTGAAGACGATTACAGGTTTACTCATGTAGGCGACTGAGCACGCGTGGAAGATGAATTGTTGAACGATTGTCCCATTCATGTGATCAGGTAGGACAGACAAAGCGGATGGGGATAAAACAGATGCGAAATTTCATTAAACGTGAATTACAACTTGTCATGCGATATCCGAAGAGTGACAACAATATCGAAAACTAGAACTGAAACCTATAACACATTTTAGTCCACACTGGGTAAACGTGGTTGTATCATCACTTCTGTATCGCAGTTATGTTTCTGATATTGACTACTTCGACCTTTCTCTAGAATATTTCGAAATAAGACGTGCGGGCCAGCTGTTGTGCACCAGTTTTTGATGGATAAAACCCGATTCCTCCTCGGTCGCCTCTAGTGGACGAATTCTACAAATCCTACTAAACAGGACTCGAAAAAGAACACGTTTGGTTAATGCTGGTGCAAAACTTTTGAAATGACTATACTGCCCCGTCTGTGCTCCGTTCTCTTAATGAATCCATCACCGACAGACGTTTCCGCACCTAAAAAGGAAAGTTTGTTATTCGTCTATATTCATCCGACAAAATGATCCAATGGATTGTACACATAATTGGTTAGCATACTGTCGTGACTCACACACACAGCATGTAGTTTGTAAAGCGTTATAGAGTGAGCGGCCATTACAGTTTGTCCTTCTAGGTGCACCGCGAAAATATCACCGAGTACGGGCCTCAACAGACTTCTCATCGTTACACCATCAGTTTGTCGGTAAACCTTACCATTGAATAAAAACGGGACATTCACAGCTCACGAGCACAAGAGTTTACGGATTTCGAGCAAAGGTAGTGATGGGATATGTTATGCTTTTCTACAGTGATGAATAATGGTTATCACTTCGATTAGTGGAACATTTGTGACGAGCGAAGAATCAGCTTTTGTCCAAAAATCACAAATACGGTGGTTCAGTGCTACAACATCTTCAGTTAATAGGTTTATGCAAACGAAGTAATGATCTGTGGCTTAGACATTCTTCTCTGCGTGTTGGTCGGCTTATGTGGTTTGTTGAACGATTCATGCATCCAACTAGGACACTTTCAAAGAGTAAAGGCCATGTAAGATGAAAGAAGCGGGTATGCTGCATGATAACATACCAAATCTAACGACAAGCACGTGGACCAATGACAACACAGCAACAGGTTGACACACAGGTTCGTGCACATCTGGCAGTCTGTAGGAGGACGATAAAAATGTTGCCAATGGGACTATATTTTCAATCAACTCTCGTGTATGAATCGACCGACTAGGGTTTTGAATACCTCAATCAAATCAGCAGTGACCGAAGAGCTGAGCAGAGTATTCCAAGGGGAGCAGACCCCAACTGACACGAAAAACTGCCTGTTTGATTCTCTAGTTTAAAAAACTGACCCCTTAATCATCCTTGGTTAGTTTGGTTAGATCTGCTAGTGAGTGATCAGGTGAGTACAAAGTTTTCTGAGCTCGGACTATGTATCATCGTAAATGGCTACAGTGCTCTGAGAACTGACATAATGTCGCCAACTTTTCTGAGTTCGTACTCAGCTGCATAAATTTTTTAGTGGGTTGTCACTCCATCATCTCAACACGGGTGAGAAGCCCTCATGTTTACCTCCATGTGAGAGCACATAACATATTTGCAACTTATCGTGCGGGCTTGTGGACAGAGTCGTCTACTGTTGTTCCGAAAAGATTAAGTGACATTCATGCTCTATGAGCAATCAAATAAGTAGACAAGCAGTGGCCGTATCCCACTCTCGTACTATAGATAACCTGCGTTTGTTTGGTAGTGACAGTACAGAGCTGTTTTCCAATACAAACATTTGTATAGTGTTGCTCAGGTGTGCCGATACACTGCCCTAATGAGCCATTGTATTTTAGCTTGTATGAGTTGGTCGTGGGTTGTTGTGCATTATCAGCCGTTTGCGTACGGTGGATGGAACATGGTATGCTACATAGTACACTGTATATATGATTAACTAAATCCTAACACTGATCAAATGCTCTACAAGCTCCTTGCCGGGATTCCAAACCGTTAACCTTTGACCTCACCCAACAGGCTTTGGTTTACGTGAAATGCTATTGACGGATGACATGTGTGTTCACCCCTGGACCCCGCTGTTTTTAAAGGTGTGTCATAGTTGTGATCGGCTGCTGTGGGTTTCCCTTAAATAACTAGGAAGAGATAAATTTCCGAAGATTATGACATGTCGCAGTGGGTCACCTATTTTGTTTCTTCTTGTTTAGTCGCCTGCGCATGTCTTCATGTATGGTTAAGGCACATAGCACATTGAGCTGTAATATAAAATGTTGGCTTTTGCTTTAGTAAACGTTGCTCGATTTGGGTAACAATAACCAGACGTTTCCTCTTCCCGTTTTCAAATCACTGTCCTCAGCCCTGAACGGCATTGCCTTCAGGAAAAGTGAACTTGAAGGTTGCGTTATAGAGGGGTGTTCCAGATGTCCGAACGCGTAGACTTTATTCCGAGTGACTTTCGGTTTGTTATGGGTACGTTGATATGGTTGTACCTAGCTCAATCACCTCAGTGACACACGTATACACATAGACATATTTGATTTTACTCTAAGTGTACGGGAGCAGGTTTTCTGATCTTGGTATCGTGTAAAACAAGTGGAATGAGGGGGAGCTTACGCTATATTTGGAATGCGATGTGATCAGTGAAGATGTTTGAAAAACACTAACCTAAAAGGTCCGTTTATTCGAACGAATAGCCAAATTGAGACCACAGTTTCCAAGTGAACAAATTCGGATGACAATTACAGGCGATAGCGTTGTCATGTAGACAAAATGGTAAACAATATGAAGCTCCATTAATAACAAATGATTCAGGAAACAAATTTACAGCTGGAAGGTCTCGATCAGCTGATCCATGTACAGTCATCTGATGATATGTATCCAACAGACATAATGGAATGTTTGACGAAACTAAACAAGATTACTGTGCTTCAACAGTAAGACCTCAAACATGGTATTTGTGGTGAAAGCCCATGTGCCTGTAGTTGTGGGATTTTTATCCCTGACCTGTTTTGCTACCTATAAGCGGTGGTTTAGCTTATGTTGCGTTGATTATGCTGACTAAACCTTCACTCCTTCTAGGTTGAGTCACGTAAAATAAGATACGGAAAAGCGATCAAATGAAAAGGAATTACACTCATAGAGTTATATACCCCCTACTGATTGCGTAGTGGTAAGCAGATAGAGAGACATTATTCCAGGAGCATACAGCAGGACTATAGTTATAATTTCAGAATCGCCATCTTCAGCGCACGGAAGGAGAGTGTCAAGTAAGGTTCCCTCAAACGAAGAGCACCCCGATCTCCCAACGGTTGACAGTGATTACCGGCGTATTATTCCGTACGATTAAAAAATCACAATACTTCTCATCAGCTCATACTACCAATAATGCACACACAAGATTGAGAAAACAACACAGTATTTGTCCCATTACTGACCTGAACAATACTTACTGCCAAGTTAGTCAGACTTCTGAGTAATCGGCTCCAGTTTGAATTCACCGAGAAAAGCCTGTATTCTATTCCCCCACGGTTCAAGTTGCTGCATCCGAGACTCCAGGTGTAGTCGAGCAAGTCAATCTGTGCCATGTCCGTGGGAGCAGGACATTATCCGTCGGATATGGAATGTGCGTATGCTGTTGGATCGATACGCCTTGAGAAGGCCGGAACGCCACGTTGCGCTGATCGCCATGGAACTGAGCCGCTACAGCATAAGTGTCACAGCTTTGTGTGAAGTAGGATTTACAGACCGAGGTAATTCCGGGAAGGCAGGTGATGGGTAGACATTCTAATGGATATGTTAATCGGCAGAACGTTCTCGGGAGCACAGTGTCTGTTTTGGGATCGTTGACCACATCATTTATCTAATGGTTGGTAAATCGCATGATATCAGCCAACCAGCCGTGTTCACGTGTCTTCGATTCGATAGAGATAAGTCCAGTCAATTTTCTGATGTTGTTAGTCTGTGTCACACTTATGCTACAAAGAATCAGCTCTCTGCCCCATTTCGCTTGATATCAGTGGGCGACCGCCTGTGTGTTGTGCGGGTTGGGCGCGACTCAAAGACCAGACCAAATGTCCGTGGACTTCACAGCATCGATGCAGTTAGTGAGTATGGTGACCGTCTGCTCTACCGGCGTGTTACTCGCAAGCTGGTTAACACAATCACCCGAGTCCAGCTGAGAGCGTACGATATCATTATTCTAACTCATCCACGTAGCGACCTTTACTATCAACGTAATTACGCGATCATGCGACCGTGCGACATTCGCGAAGCATATTACACGCGAATGATGCGTGCAACTAAGAGAAACACGGCTAAGTCATTCTTCTAGACTTGAACTTTTCGCTTCAGAAATAATCTACATTTCGATGTACGACTGTACTGACTAAACAGTATAAAAAAAAGAACTTTACACCACAAGTGGTTGGCTGACGAGGCATAAGGTCGTAGACAATCAAAGAGGTCATTGGTGACAAACGTAGGGCTTATCGAGTTCGCAACAGACGGTGACAGTTTGATATACTCTTATCTAGGACTGATTGAAAATTAAAAGATTAGGGTCCATTTATTTTGACAAATTTCCGTATTTTCACAATAACTGGAGACTTACGTGGTCGATCTCCCATCTGTTGGTCCAACGAAGCTCGTGTGGCTTCTAAAGGTAATTCTGGATATAAAAAACAACGTGGTCCAATTATTTTCTGTTAGTATGAGCTGTACGATCAAAATTATGTGTGCTAACAATTAAAAGCCGCAAAAACGTAATCCAATCATGAATGCAGTATGTATTGCTCTAAGCAAATACGACATTAAATTACCTTAGTGCAAATTTTCGGTTTTCAAAATTTACAAACAGAATACCACTTATGTTTCCTTGGAGTACTCGAGGTCATTATCTCTTACGGTTAGCTCACTTCAGAATATAAAAAACTACAATAATGCATATTGTCGGTGCACGGTAGAACAGCCAACTTCACGCTTTGTGAGCGGAGCGCACTGGCTGCCACTTAAGTGACCTCACATCAGTTATGACCAAACCACCACACCTCTATGATTAGCAGTGTGTGACTTTCTAGACGGTACTCCCAAAACCTGATTATCTGAGTCCGAGTGATAAATCTACCAGCAAAACTTTACGTCAGATCAAAATCATCAACCCGCTTGACACTGCTGTAGTGATTTGTTTGCTAGTGAATCGCGTTTTTACACCCCGAGTATCACTCACACGAATTTTTTTCAAAAGTATTCAAGATATGCATTGGTCTGGAACCAAAATAGTCTGTCACAACGATCTGATAACAGCCCTGTAGGAACATTCGGATACTTATCAAAAATGGAAAATAACAAATTGAAACGTTGTTACTTGTCATTGACCATCCTGTCCCATTAACTAAGGGAACCTAAATGTTGGTGGTGTAAGATACGTGTGCTTATATGGGCGTTCTGTTGCAAACCGCTTTTCTCACCGTGATGGCTTAGAGGACTGGGGCTGTGCACCGTAGTATAGAAGATGCAAATTAGACTCGTTTAATGTGTGTGAAATGACCTTAGTTCTTTCT
The DNA here is from genome assembly GCA_014338405.1 of Paragonimus skrjabini miyazakii. Classification (NCBI taxonomy): domain Eukaryota; kingdom Metazoa; phylum Platyhelminthes; class Trematoda; order Plagiorchiida; family Troglotrematidae; genus Paragonimus; species Paragonimus skrjabini miyazakii. The sequence continues at coordinate 92,304 of JTDE01001506.1, read as the reverse complement.
ATATAAGTATCATATCGGTAACCATCAATGATTTCGGAGAAGACTTTAGTAGGTATAATGTGCAGTCAACAGTATGACACATTTCCGCCGAATAGCCTACAACCTTCGGTTTAACCACATACGATAAGGATAGAAGGCCAAGTGCGCAAAGAACACAGGTTTAACTTTGCGGGTGAAACCACTATCTGTATGGTTGTACCTTGTTCGAACTTATACCTGACAGAGAAGTGTTGAACTAATAGAAACTATTTTTACAACAGTGCTCTAGTTATGTTGAGAAACGCACTTTGAGATTAATCGGTCTGCTTGCTGGAAACACTCACAGAACAAAATAAACCCCCATTTAGGCATAGTTCAATAGTGGTTTCGTTCTCCTACCACCCTCTATGGTTACAGAAAATCTGTTTGAACTGTCGTCATTACTGGCTGGATGGGAGTCCGGAAGACTGCCGGAAAATTACTGGGTTTAACAAATGGTTGTGATGCACATAAACAAAAAACGATTATTGTATGTTTCTATCATTCAGTGTACCCTCTGTATCCACAGATGCGTAATAACAAATAAGTGGCAAGCCAAACGGTTTAAATAAAAATTTTAAAATGAACAATGCCTTGAGTTATCAGTCAGATGATCAGAATCGATCAATAAGAGGACAACCCCAACGATATTGGAAATAATTCTGAATGTATATGTTAAGTTTCAGCGTTTATGAAGCATGGTTCTGATCAACTTTAACATATAGGGCGTCTGAACGCGTAACTCAATTGTAGATCAGTGTGACGGACCACGGTGTGTCGATTTTCATTCGATTTACAAGCGATTAATCAGGTGGGCTATCTGGGTACAGATGTAAATTCACCGTATAATGTATAAGCTATGTGTAAGCCCATATTTCACTTCGGAACCTAATCTGGTTACTGTATTACATTACCAACTTTTCTTGCTTCAAAGTTAGACAATGCCATAGTGTAGATGGTTATCCGGACCAATATGTATAGCGAAACACTAATGAAGAGTTGCGTTTTTGGGAAATAATTGTTGAAAGAACTAGGATCTGACAACAGTATACAGCCTTGCAAAACATTTTCCAAACATTTCTCGAAAATAAGTAAACACATGGATGAATAACTGAACTGTTAACACTAATTATAAGTACAAAATGGACCCTTGTGTCAGTGATGGTACACAACAAGACTAACTGTGTCAATTTTTACAAAACTCGAGATGTCACTATGCATATCAAAGCTGTGTATCTGGATATCAGTTACCTTTAATGGTCATCTAGTAAACTCTGTGTATATAAACGTACGGTCAGGGGGTTTGTCAGCCGTAGGAAGAGCTTTCGATGGGACCTTCGTGGGTTGCTCGTCAGTTTTCGAAGTAGTCTTCTCCAACCCGATCTGTAACAACACACATCTCTAAAGGTTACAAAAACGGCGAAACTAGTTCCACGGTTTATTTTTTCACCTGTCAGTTTAATTAATTTAGGGGAATTCATTGCCAAATCACTTCGGTATACTTCGATAATCGGAACATGGTTTTTCCAGTTTAAATTACAATTATATACCAACTCTACCAGGTGAGTCGAACCAGGGATGAATTCAGCTATAGAGTAGAGGCCGGTGATTAAGAATTGGAAGTAATTCGTGTCTTCTCAACTTTCAACCGTCTCGACGAGTTGGATTGTGTTCATCTTTGATTGTTAGGCAATACAGAGGCCATTATAGCTGTCACAATTGCGACAGTCCAAATAGTGATCGTAGAGCCGGTCACCCAGAAGACGGAAGCTAAGTATGGAACATAAAGACTGCCGGTGTAAACTTCGTTCCATCCACCTCTACCTGATGAGTTCGGACATGGAAAAGCTTATCATAAACTAGGTTTTTCAATCAGTACTAAAAAACATGAAACACTAGTCCAAACATGTGGTTTTAATTTAACGTAGTTTCTTTGCCACCGTATTTAAGATGTTCACGAAAGAGGATAAGCATCCCTAACAGTACTGTATATCTTAATGAGCTCAAGGCGTTCAACTATGATTTCTGTCGTGTGAGCCATGTTCGCTATCGATATGCGGGACACAATGTTAGCTGATTATACTGATAAATACATACAGCTAGCAGCTATTACATTAAAAAGACTACCGTGCAGATCAAGTCATTCTGGTTGACTATGCATTTATTGCTCAAACCGACAAACACATTTCTGAATAATCGTAAACGTCCAAGAGTAAAAGACGATGACGAACAATTATTTGCGGTGAGGCATCAATAAAACGGTACAGTCGATCACCGCCACGAGAAAATCCTCGGGGTCAAGAAACAATTGTTTAACTCAGTTACTCCGTTTTAATGAACAGTTCACCAACTTCGGTAACTACTTGGGTACACGTTGTTTTCTCTCTTCGTTTGTGGTTCGTATTAGGTGGCGTGTAAAACATACCTTCGTTACGAGACCAAGGTCAGTGCATGCACACCTAGGTAAGCGTTTTATGCCCAGATGCACACAGTATTCCTCACGGTTTGAAAGGGAGTCGGTGCCAGGTTCCAACCTGGATGATGGTCAAATCGTTCGTCTTGCAAGCTATTGCTGCTTTTCCATTTTGATGGTTCACACTTTAGGATTAAATGAAGAGGTACTGTTTACAGCATCATTCACCGATTACACTTTTGCGATTGATCCATTTAGCCTTCATTCGATTTGTTCACGCATACGTTCACCCACATCCATCATACCGTCAAACAGCCAAGGTTATGCGACCCACTGATTTTTAGCCGCTACAACGTCGTGGTTTTTCCCGTCAGTATCGGAAGAATTACACGGTCCCCAAATGTTATATAAGCAAATGGTCGGAAGTTAAGCTTCGTAATGAAGTGTCTACTGCATGTATTGGACGAAGTTTGAGGAACCTGTGCGTCTGGGGTCCCAAAAAAGTCGTGATGGATGGACTAAAAGTTACCAGTCATGGGTTTGACCGTTTTCTCCAGTATCACAACATCATGCATGCCCGAACGGTACCGCATAACCCAGCTGCAAATGATACAATGGAACGTTTGAACCGTTTGTTTAAGCACAGCAAACAAAAACGCGGATTTTCGCTGTCATAGGAAGATGCAGTGTTCAGAAGACTATAACCCTACAGAACCTTGAAACACAGAACGAATAACAAGATGCTGGGAGAGCCAGTATTCGGTCGGATATTGTGAACCAGGTTGAGTGTCCTGTACACAGTCCCAGAAACTAATGATCTTGGTCAGTTGGAAACTCGTCGTGCCGACTAGCTCACCTATAAGAAAATAGCGTCAGTGATACAGCCTGGAACGTTCATCCGCTTCAGAAAACGACAGATTAACAGGGGTCAACCGGCATTGTGGGAACCGATTGAAATTGCTCGGAAATGTGTACCAGGAACTTGCGAGCCAACAACTATCCGTGAAGTCAACGCCAGGCGGCTTTAGTTCTCTCTGATGCAAACAGACGTACAGGAACTACCACGCTTACACTGTGTGATCCCCAACACAGCAACGTCGATCAGCTGGTTAGAAGATGTAGACAAATTGCTACGGTTTTGACCGGTCTTCGAGCTAAGACGGGGTTGCTGTTGTCTGGGCGTCACTACGGATTAAGTTTCACGTTTGTGCTTGGAGGCGAGCTCCGTTCTGACAAGTAACACTTCCACCGACCAACCTGGCATGTATATACACCCTTAAGAGCGACACTACCGCCTGTAAGTGTCACTGTAAGTAGTCACTGACTGTGACTCTGTGTCTATGGAAGTCTACATTCTTGTGCTGTTATCACAAAGGAGGTTTGGCCCGGGGAGTTGCTTATGATCAGACTTTCATTAAAATACAAGTGAAAAATATAGAACCACGAGCGCAAACACTATTTTACACGGCTGACGCGTACCAACATTTCTGGCAGTAGTGCAACGAAAATAGCTTTAGTGACACGTCTAATTCGGTGCATATACATTCTTCCAATACTCACTTCCAGCTCCCTGTCTTCTTGGTGTTGAGACCTATCCTGTAGTTTTCCTGCATATGAATCATGCTACACTACCCACGCGCAAAGTTGCATTGTGCACAACAAGGCGCACATCCCCTTGGACCAATGAAGCAATGATTACTGATGAGTAGTAGGGGATTTTGAGTTTCATATAGATTGGACATCACCCACAATTAATCGCAGCTGTTGCATTCCCATAGACTTTCTCGTCGGCCGCTTTCGAAAAGACGCACTAGACTCGAGTTTCGCCTTAATTAGAGCTCATCAGTAGTGCATATCCTCGCCACTATCGGGACTAGAACCACGGCCACGCTGTTCACGAGGCAATTGTGTTGACCACTGCGCCAATGACCTCACATTAGACACGACCGAACTGTCATATGTGAACACTCAACCACTTTTGCTTGTGAGTCATGATCAGGTTGCCCGATCGCCTCGAGAGGAGACACAGTTACTGTCTGTTAACTCTAATCGATGACCCCTCGACTAGGACTTCTCTTCAAGTTTGAATAACAGAAACCATTGACTTGTTGAGCGGTATTTGATTACTGATGATTGCAAACGAGGATACCAGTTCGGAAAACACACAATCGACCAGACTTAAAATACCCTTGTGCACAGTGTCATTTTTCAGTGAAGAGTATACAAGTATGTTTGCGCTAAAAGAGTGCAACTTAGAAGACATCGAAGTGTATCCGAAACTCAACTGTTCTACGTAGTCGCCAGTCCATTTGTCCACGTATTCATTAGTAAGTCCAGTTAAACATCTACTCATTCATCACTACCAATGAAGTTTGGTATCTGACGGATACATATACCCAGCTACACCATCTACACAGTACGCGTAAGACGATACGTCAGTCAGCTGAGCTCTGAACTTAGGCAGTGTAACCACTAGAAATGTGAGCACTAATAATTAATAGATACGTGCTCCCGGATAATTGCGGCCATATGTATTAAACGTATATGCGCACTAATTGTGTAAATTCACAAATATGCACGTCTTTTTCATGTCCACTGGTATTCAGCAACGCAATTTTGTTCGGTAATTAATCGATGCATTTGAATAAAACAAACTCAGTTTGTCGATGTACAATAGCCAATCACACGCAAATATAGAGGCATCAACCCGCGACAGTGATTTAAAGCAAGATATTCAATCAACGGAATGTTAGGTAAAAGGAAAACTGCACAACAAAACACCCAAAACAGCTTAACTAAGCACATACTGGTTGACTAAAGTAAATACAATCGCTTCTGTTCAATGAAACAAGCCACCAAATGATCACCTAGTGATCACGTTAAGCTCTCTTATTGTTGTTTCATGTTTTCTTGTGACCAGTCAATGCAAGGCATGTGATTTGAGAAAGTGGTTGATTTCTACCGTCCTTCAAGTTAGTTTGCTCAAGTTCATTCAGTATCAGTCACTAAGGTTAATACATCCCAAGTAGCAATTATTCTTTGCCTACACTAAACTTTGTACTTTCACTCGTTATCACTAAATTTTACCGCCCTTGACCCAACAACCAAATCCAGACCAAGGTTTTGACTGCATTTTACCAGGTGCGATTTTCAAAAGATTTGGGCGTAACATTTACCAAACATTGTCTCAAGCCTAAATCACTAACCACCAAATATGAACGATAGTTCTCAAAAACAGTTTTTCTAATCCTGCTATACATTACTGAAACGCTAGGTATCCGGTGTAATCCTGTAGAGTTCCCGAGACATTTCAAGAAGTCTCCGGTTATCATCGTTACATTTACCGAGGTTATCTGAGCACTGAACATATTCAAGCAATTTACTCGGTAAACACAGTTGGTTGGTTCTCGTTATTTATCAGGTTCTGCTTTGCTTATTGATTTGGTAACATAGTGACAGTAGTGTTGTGCATTCTGCAAACACAGTGAGATATCACACTTGGGCACTAAATTTAACCGTTCGCAGTCGGGATGCAGAGACTTGTCATGTGAAACCACGTGTCAGTGGAACTTAGCATACCTTCTTTCTGAAACCTGATAACAAACCAGCCAACCAACGGAATAGTCAAGCAGATGATTATTCAGTCGGACCAACCAACGTAAAAAGAGACACTTTTATACGTGGTGGGATAAATATACTATCATGACCTCTTGGATACACTGTGAATGGATGAGCGATCATCCGGTCGCATAATTAAATAAATGGCGATGATATGCACTACTGACGAGCTCTAATGAGAGCAAAACTCGAGTCTAGTGCTTCTTTTCGAAAGGGGCCGACTGGATAGTTTATGGGAATGCGACAGCTGCGACCAATTGTGGGTGATGTTCAAACTGATATTCACAAACTGTTTACCAACACAGGCTATAGACATAATTTGTATTCGGTGACCTTCACTCGTTTATCGTTCTCCTTACCGAGGATAAATGTTTAAGATTTGAATATTCCGGTCTAACACTTACCTCGAATTTTGTGCTCTCCAGACCGGCGTGTGTGCACGACCAAATACCAGCCAAACGAGAATCTGTTCTTTTGATTTGTAAGGTCAGTATAATGGTCCCGTTTGGAAACTGGGATTTTTTGCAAAAGACCGTTCTTTCGTGAGGAACACACAGTTCTTGGGGCTCTGTGTTTCGGACGCAAGCCTTTGTTGGCCGACAGCCCTGGTAACAAGGACCAGTGACCAAAGTACTTCCCAAAGCCGGACACGAAATGTACACATCAGAATCTGGCCGAGGATGATGTACGGTGCATTTGAGCTGGGTGTGATTTTGTTCGTGACTAGCCTGCAGTTCAGGTTTGTAATTGTGGCCTGTGGGGTCGGATTCAAAGCTAGAACGCTTGGGTCTGTGTAGAGTACGCGAAGCCATGTACGTATCGCGGCTCACAGACTGAGTTCTTAGCCGTTCGTCCATAAGTTGCACTGCATTTTCTGCTGTGGAGATATGGTTGAGGAAAGGTACAGATCCATTGAATTGTGATGTAGAACTGAGGAGTACTAATTCTTGAAGATCAACTTGACTTGAAACAAAAATAATCAAATTTTTTGTATTCACTTAATCAATAGCAGGCCTATCAATTTCTCCACTGGTTACTAGATTTAGGCGCTTTACCGGCTTGATATTTTGTTTCCTGGACCCTTTAAAATGCAAACAGTTGTCTCCGAACCTGCACTACATAGAGTTTCTTCACTTCTGTGTCACCAAAATAGTGCAACATCTTTTGATCCGGCATGCTGAAATCAGACTTGTTAATTTAATAAGCACTGATAACTTAAGCAATACCCATCACTCGTGACGTTGATGCAAACCTCAGTTTCAATCTAATGTCTTTATTCAGATACGTGAAGATCTTGAACCACGAATCCCAAACTTCTTTATGAATTACGCAAACCCACTAACAAGGAAGTTCAGTTGAAAATTTTGGAGCCAACATAGGATGCGCAAACCAAGACAGTGAACATAATATCGAATTGACGATTCAAGTTATTTGACACAACCAACTCAGAAATAGGTAAATGGATTCAGAATAACACAACGTTACCAGCAAGTTGTATTACTCTGCGTTTCAACCACTTTGATTACAAGTGACGTTACCTTCTATTAGTTTATTCGGCTGACAGGTGGGGATGCTGAGGCCGTAGAGTTTACAGTCCCCTAACATGTAAAAGTATGTCATGCAGTAATATGACTTGTATTGTTTTGTAAACGATAGAAACCATCTCGAGCACAGTTTAGTGGCTCGAAAATGACTACGCCAAATACAGTATGAATGAGGTTAAGGTATGTGAGCATCGTCTCAAAGAAGTGTTTTAACTGATGAATTATAAATAGCAGAAAGTTGTGAACAAATTGCACTATTCTCAAGGTTCAGAGACGACCTTCATCAGGAGTGAAGTAATCGAAATAGTCCTCACAGACCACCACAGGTGAGTGACATGTGAAGTGAAACAGGTTACTCTTCACATTATGTAGATCGTAATTTATGGGTTAAAAACAGTTCACTACTGTTATCGTGGACCCTGAGACAAAAAGGACAGGGAAAGCTATTTCCGTTTTATGAAATGAACGTAGAAAAAACTGTATAGCCTAGTTTATAGACAATGTAGGGTAGTGAGGTTTAACTGGCGTGAATGATGAGCGTGTATCCTGCTCCGGATCTCGTTCCATTTTAGTACACTAAGTCAAGAGTGGAATGCTTCTATCGAGTCATCCGACCGACAAAAGATTTAGTGCCTGTGCCCAAATGCACAGATTGATCGACCCGTATCGCTTGATAAGGTCGCACATAACACTTATATTTTAGTAATGATACATTTGGGCCCACTTGCCCCATCGCCTCTTCTGCAGGAAATTTTCAATATCTTGGGAATACACAGAACCAATAATACGGTGGAAGTCTGGCACAGCCTCAAGAATTCTGCGTCAAAGCATGAACATCCTAGCAAACAGAATTCAATGATAGGTGGAAAAATCAATGCCCCCTTACTACAGAGAAGGTAGCGCACAACGCTGATTCGAACAAAACAACGCAGAAACGTAAAAGTATAAGTAACCAGATAAGCGTGTTTTACTAACCTTTGCAAGCCTAATGATTACCTAACGACGATTATGAGAAGTTATAATTACTGCTACTATAGAAAGTAATTGTTTCAGGGTTGGCTCAACTCGAACTAAGATTTGCCACAGATGGATTGTTCGGGGATGAGTTTCCTCGAGGATTAACCAGCCCAGTACCAAATTATCTTAAGTCGATCAGGCTGGTGTGGACTAAACGGTTTCCTCGTATACCGTTGGCTTCCAGAAATGTTTTAGACTGGAATATATGTCGGATTAGAGTGTTCTGTGACAAGCATTCGATCGTATATGCACATTCCGTTAACGGTAACTCAACCTGAAAATTTTTATGAATAGTTTTTTGGTCCTCATAGTATTTTAAATTTCTCGATCTACGCATAATGTTTCACGGAACAAATGGATGTTTAACTTTGGCAAAACAAAGTATGATGGAGTTCTCTGGGCTCAAGTTGGGAGGTAGACTTAAACCATTCACATCATTTAATAGAAATTCGGAGATTTGGATTATTTCGAATTGAACACAATTCACACTTGTTCACAATCTTCGCATTCAGATGAGACTTTCGGCTAACTCATTTCGTAAGGAAAGGTCAGAGTCGACTTTCGCCTTCAGTTAATCAGTAATATTTATTTAAAACATTGAGTTCTCTATATCCAGTTCATTAAGACGGCAAGAAGACATATATTGCGAGATGCAAGCATTTCATTTATTCTCATTAGTCGATTATATAAAACACTCAGTTATATGAGTTAAGAGCTTGGCGACAAAACAATGAAGTGAACGAACATCACATGGGAACAATCAGGGTTCACTGCCACGGTAACGAAATTGATTGCGTCAGCACCTTTTGCCAACAAAAGGGCCGGGGCGTGACGCTTGATCAACAATGCCTCGGAGAACGCCAACAGCCTAGGGTTGCGGTTTAGCAATAGGACCATGAACGAAGTGACGCGGTCAACCAAATGACCTGTTACGATTAAGTGTTTCGAAGACGTCGGACTTCTGTTCGAGTGGTGGCATGTTGACCCGCGTTGAGTCATTGTTTGCGCTAGCCACTTGAGGATGTACTCCGCCTTCCTTTGTCGTAAGTTTCGGTTCGTTCTGCCAGTGTATGGGTCACCGCAACTGCAAGTGAACTGGTAGATAACGTGAGGGGCAGAATTTTCCGAGAAAGAACGATCGGGGCAGTGGAGACATTCTGCGGGTGGAAAGCAACAAGCGCAATTCCTCTGCGGGATATGTGAGATCAATGGCTGATTTCAACTTCCGACTTACATCGGTAATATTTTGGTCCTTTGTGTAAGGAAGGGTGATAAAAACCTGCTTCTTCGGCGATGATTGCGGTTGGAGGGAGTGGGGTAGCCACTGGTTCCATGCAATGAATTTCAATAAATTTGGCCGGATATCCATTCGCAAGCAGAACACTCTTGAAGAACTCCTCGTCAAACTTTAGGTGGTCGGCTGTGAATACTTTCCGTATTCGGTGAAGAATGGTTCGCACCAAACTACTGTAGTGCGGATGAACAATCGTACTAGACTACTCACACCACGGCTATTCAGTAGTAGGACCAAAGCATATATTTTGACATCGAACAAGCCGCAGGAAAAATGCAGAAAGAAACATCGGAGTGCAGCATCGCCCAAAATGGTCGTTGCTACGTAAAGCAACTGAGCATTGGCATCTGTGACAATGGACACGGTCTGGGACCAAGTACCACGTGCAAACGAGTGGCTTTGTTTGTGGTTCTGTTTAAACGTCTAATCCATGTGTTGCTTTCTGGACTAAGCAATCCTTGTGTCATCCGCGTTCTTGGCTCGGAACACTACGTTTGTAAGCCACGGGCGCAAATGAAGAGAATTGTAGGTACTGCCCACTCCATGTGGCTTGTCGATAAACCGACCTGCTAAGTGTGCCGTCTAAACGCCTAGAAATAAGGACGTCTAAGAATGGCAGTGAGTTTTCTAGCTCTTGTTCATGTGTGACACGGAGATTTCGATAAGTGGAATTAAACTGATGTAAAAGAGTGACAAAATGATCAAAATCGGTTAATATTAGAATGTCATCGACACACCGCCTATAAAGCAAAGAGCGGTCAATATAATCCGATAGTCCATCTTCGACCATTCCAAGAATAATACCAGCCAACGTTGGGCCCAACGGACTGCCCATTTTTACATCATCAACTTGCTTATGAGCACATCCATCGAATACAAACCGAATGTTTACCGTACACATAAGAATCAATTCTTTAAGGTAGTCGACAGGGATGTGCAAAGAAATATTATGAATCAAAATAAAATTACGTAAATAATCAACTGTTTCATGTAATGGAACGTTTGCAAAACGTGAGTCAACGTCAATTGAATATATCCTTTGTGTGAAACTCACCGCACTACAGTAGTTTGGTGCGAACCATTCTTCACCGAATACGGAAAGTATTCACAGCCGACCACCTAAAGTTTGACGAGGAGTTCTTCAAGAGTGTTCTGCTTGCGAATGGATATCCGGCCAAATTTATTGAAATTCATTGCATGGAACCAGTGGCTACCCCACTCCCTCCAACCGCAATCATCGCCGAAGAAGCAGGTTTTTATCACCCTTCCTTACACAAAGGACCAAAATATTACCGATGTAAGTCGGAAGTTGAAATCAGCCATTGATCTCACATATCCCGCAGAGGAATTGCGCTTGTTGCTTTCCACCCGCAGAATGTCTCCACTGCCCCGATCGTTCTTTCTCGGAAAATTCTGCCCCTCACGTTATCTACCAGTTCACTTGCAGTTGCGGTGACCCATACACTGGCAGAACGAACCGAAACTTACGACAAAGGAAGGCGGAGTACATCCTCAAGTGGCTAGCGCAAACAATGACTCAACGCGGGTCAACATGCCACCACTCGAACAGAAGTCCGACGTCTTCGAAACACTTAATCGTAACAGGTCATTTGGTTGACCGCGTCACTTCGTTCATGGTCCTATTGCTAAACCGCAACCCTAGGCTGTTGGCGTTCTCCGAGGCATTGTTGATCAAGCGTCACGCCCCGGCCCTTTTGTTGGCAAAAGGTGCTGACGCAATCAATTTCGTTACCGTGGCAGTGAACCCTGATTGCTCCCTTGCCCCAGCCTGAATTTGCACTCCGGCCCTCATGCTTGTGAGATCAGCATGTGAACCACCACACCAGTAACCTCACAAAATACATGACAGAATATTCATGCCCAAACATTCAACCATATGTTCTGTGCATAGTGTTCAGCTTGTCCGGTCATTTCGAAAGAAGAATTAACACAGTCGCTCTGTTTACTTTAGTTGATAACCTCATGATCAGGGTTTCTCGTGGAATCAGCTGAACATAGTTCGAATCTTTAATAGGAGTTCGGGGATGGTGAGATCACTATGTGATTAAAACTCTGGTCTCAGAAGTATGAGGACTGGAGTGCAGACTCAAGTTCGGGCGAGGATATGCATTACGGATGAGCTCTATTGAGAGCGAAACTCGAGTTTCCTGAGCTTACGTAAATCTGTACTTACAACCTTGTATCCTCTTACAACGCCGTACAGCATGGTTAAATGCACAATTTCCAAGGTCTGACAGTCTCCAAAGTTTGATAAAGCCAGTATCATTGAGTGAAAGACTGATCATTTGATCAAGTTAAAATGGACACATTCTATGAAAAACTGAGTCACTTTACGCGGTGTGATTTTATACAGCCATTTACACTTCTACTTCAGCTGCCCATAATTGATGCTCATTTTCTTTTCCTGTTAGGTCCTGTTCTACGAAACAACAAAGATTCATGAGTTTTGATGTGCACACTTATAGGCACTCTTTCGTTACTTGGTCATGCAATCTTATGTTTACTGATTAGTCACAATTTATTCGAAAGTCTGCAAGAAACTTAGAACTTTTTCTCACCCTTCTTATCGGTTGGATCAGAACCAACTGCAAAACGAACTGTAAATGAACTAACAGGAAGTTCAAGAGACCAACATTTAGTGATGTCTACCAACCCGATTTCATCGTCCAATAAGTCAGATTTTTCATTTGGATTAGTTCGTTATCCATAAGCTATAAGTATAAATGCAACTATGTATCTGTTTGCCATTTTTGTAAAGTTTGAGGGTACTCTACGGTTTTAATTGGCAACTGTTGCCTGTTTGTAAAACATGGAAACATGCAGTTAACCAAACTTAATAATTCAACTTAAATGTCACTGAAACATCACACTTTGGAGCTTAGAAAATGTCACTGAGAGTAGAACAGGAAACATCAATTTATAGCATACAATTCATCCTCAGTTTCGTCCATACTGGTTAACACAGAACCAGACGAAAAGATGTCATTATCAAGTAACATGAAAACTACATTTACCCTGAACTTGATATAACATCTTGCTCAAAGTCATAAGAGTTACTCTCAATATTGAAACCCCTCACCGTACTGTGAGCCCAGCTGTTTGTGATTGTTGAGTAAATGGCCGTGCTTTGAAGATCCCGGTTTGAATGAACGAATCAAAGGGGAAATCATGAGTCCGTTATGAACTGTTGATGCCCAAAACCACTTCAAGCGATGGGTATATACAGGTATATACATAGAGATGGTGTACATAGGTATGTACAGAAACAGACTTGGGATGGTCAGTACACTCAATCTGGCAGTTTCGTTCCGCTTACTCAAAAGCGAAACCTTATGTGATGTCTGATGGGTATGGCATTAATGATATGCACCCTTCACACTTTACCAGTTTAGCTAAATTTTCATGCAGAATGGCCACCCAGTGCGTGATTAAAGAACTTGCGTTTATTAGTCTCCCTTTCAAGGGAGACCTCATGGCCGAACTTATCGCAAGGAAGCCCAGGGAAGTCAGTCGAAGCAACCTACCCTGCCGATCAACTGTGCTCGAGTTTCGTTCAGCACTCGTTATCTTGTCACAACTCAAAGACAAAATTCCATATTCTACAACTAGCTGTTGTGTATACTCATTTGTTTGTTCATGTCGAGCATCATACATTGGTCTCACTACAAGGCGATTGTGGGATACAGTGCGTGAACATCATCCTGCGTGGTTGAACAGTGTTGAGACTAGAACGGCTTCAGGCGATAGCCCCGCGATCAATTGCGGATGGTGTTCAACTTAAAATTAACCAACTCCCCGACTACTCATCAGTAATCCAGTCATTCTGTCAGTAAGAAAAATGCCTTTCAGATTATCTTCCGAGTACCAAGGAATCGATCAAAAATAGTGAGAGTTCGACTGTTGACCGGTGCCAAGGTCATTAGTATCCGACTGCGCAACCCTGACCTCTGCGCTCAGAAGAAGTTTGTGCGGACACTTAATCTCCCCTGGCCCACAATCAACCAAGCTCACAATTTGGAAGACTGCGTAATTGATAACTAACAAGTCGTTCATAACCTCTATTGACCGTTTTTCTGACTCACCATAATTATTGTTTTCATATTTATTGTGTTGTAATTAGCCTGATGATCATGCACAGAAAACAAGTCTTGCATAAGTTTGACTGAGAACACACTCAACGGTTTTATACCTGTGGCTTGCATGTCAAAATTCATGAGTGCCAAAAATGCAGTTCTCAAGGCAAAAACCTTCATGATGTACATGGTGTTGTTAGCTCCCTGTGACACCGTCGTGATACCACGACGCCCTTGTGATTCATGCGAATGTTTGCATGACCGAGGCGACGTAGAATAATGATGTCTAAACAATAACTTGGACCGGATCTTTAGTCATATGAGCTAGTGAACAGATTACGGTTTTGAGTTCTTCAACGTTTTGCCAGACAAATGGGGCAACATGACACTGAAGTTCCCAATCCATCCGAACCACAACAAGGTCACTGAATCTATCTGTCAACACAAGATATTTGGGTATTTCAATACTGCGAGTTGATGTTGGGTCATCAACTTTATGTCCAATGTTACAACCCGTTAATTGAATTTGAAGAATTTTCTACGTCCGAGAAGCGACCCACCGGACAGGTTGTTCTTCAGATTAATCCACTCCAAGTATTACAAGTGCTCAATCGCGATCACCGATTACCAGTTTGGATTTTCCATGAACAACTTTAGTCTAATAAAAAAAATAAGAAATGGTCACAGAAGTTCCGTCGTAAGCATATTCAATTATTGTAGTTCTATCTAATCCTACTTCAGGCATAATTATCCCACCGACCGATCGATCGATCAAGTGACCAGCAACTGTGTACAATTGTAGCCACAAACGTTCAGTCAAACGGATAACGCCTGCCTGTTCGGCCTAACCCATCAATGGCATGTTGTGCAGATTCATTCGTGACCGTATTTTGTGTCGTGAACGTTCAACTTGACGCATCTCCATTTACTTAACATCTTGACAGACGATCATTCATCTGTCCTTAGGCTGGCAACGTGAGACCCATTAGAAGTTTGTACACAACTATCACTTTCGCTGGCTTCTCTCACAGCGATTCTGTGCTCCATTTCAGCCGAAAAAGTTCACTCAGTTAGAAGCGGAATGTGGTCTGTGAATTAGTCACATTTCGAGCACGGCTGGATGACAAAAAATCAACATGTACGACAACAGTGAATGAAGTAGGGAAACAACGCCGATCTCAGTTGGCTTATTTTCGCACCCGACTGGTCTGTATTTGGCTGTTTGCACACAGTTGTGTTTGGACTCGGTTACATAGAGAAACCGCAAACCGTTCACCAGCTTCACCACCACCAAAACCACAGTGTTAACCCGCCACGTCGTCTTCGTGCGCTGCACATGAGACCCTCCGATCTGCTCCACCTTCCCCCCAGCGTTGGTAACCTAGCCGCGTGGTTACGGCGACCACAATCACACGGCACACCGAACTGCTCAAGTTACCGGCCCATTTGTGCAACGTGCCACAGTTACGAGCCTGTACCGTTTACACGTGCACAGCAACGGCAAAAGCATGCTGTTTTTGTTTACCACTGGCTTACTGTCTTAAATGCAAGCCGACACACACAAATGCACGATTTTTTTCCGAACAACTCTGCTAACTTAACTCATCCAAAAAAAACTGTCGTATTTTACTTCACTTTAACGAAAAACAGCATTCACTTACGTATACCAGACTGTGGAGAAGTAAAACGAACAAAGGAATTCGGATTAGGATCTCAGTAGTCTACCTGCTGAGAACAAAGACACAGAATATCCGTCTGTTTGAGATGGATTATCGAAAAACCACAGTTAGGTGTTTATTTTGTAGTTCTACTGACTCACTTGCCAGACATCCGTTATATGAAGTATCTGCAGCTCATTTCATATTCAATGAGTAGTGAGTATTGTAGATTTTCCTATGTAGTAGATAGACTGATTATCAACACTGCCTAAAAATAAACATTTCACTAATCTTTTTCTTTCTGACCGACCCATTAGTTCTTTCGACTTTTGACTAATCGTCGTCCCTGACAGTATGAAAAGATTTCTAAATCTGGTTGACTTTGATATCACTTAAACTCATATAAACTGAACATCACCCACAAATTATCGCAAGTGTCGCATTCCCATAGACTTTCCAGTCAGCCCCGTAACGATCCACGTCTGATCGTTGAGTTATGCGTAACCCGAAAACGGGTCCTCAAATTGAAAACAAGACTGGACCCAAAAATTTCTACGATACTATTAGAGAAATGCATCAGTAATTAAAATAGGCAAACCTCAATCGTTCATGACGATAGTCTCGTCCAACAAAATCAATGGTTTTTCAACGGGACCAACAAGGTCGAAGGTGAGCTGTCATGCCAGAAGACCAGGACAAGAATGGCTACTCGCGCCGCGGACGTTCAATGACACATTAGTTCAACAAAACAATCCGTGCCACGGGTGAGACTTAAACTCTTCATTAGCTTTGTATACTGGACTACCATTAAACAATGTACACGTAGAGTATACTTTTAAGTCATTTTCCTGACATTCTTTCGCGAATGACTAGCATCATCACCTTCTGTTGTACGCCAAGCTAAGGGTTACTCACATCCAATGAAATTGAAATTGGTTTTGTTAACATACGGTTGGATCGGCATGTAGTCTGTCAATTTCATAGGGCTGTGCTGGTCTCCTACATAAGTATTATTCATAGGCCGCGGTAGTTAATGTTAACGGTCAAAATCATTGAAATTTCACAAGTTGTAGGAAGCACACAAGGCCTATGCAACTTTTATGATTTTAATTGGATAGTATAGAAAACAAAAGTGACCGTAGGGAAATTCGTTTCAGAAATATTATAGACTATGATTATGAAACATTATGGAACGTGATCGGACTTTGGTACCGAGTAACAACCAGACATGAAACAAGCGCACCACAACAGGCAATGACTGATAGTAGAGATCGTATATTACTTCCAGGCTGTTCCGTTAGTCATGGCGATTTCAGATCCGAAATAATATCACAAATACATGCATCAAGCATGTGCTAAGATCATCTACTGATGATACCGTCACTACAGAGTCGGATAGGGTGTTCCAAGGTGCATATTAGTTCAGACTAAAGGAATGTCATATACACTCTAAGCAACTTATCTGGTGTTACATCTTCAGTAACTGACTTGGAGCTAAAGGAAAAAATGTTCCCAAAGGAAGCAAATGATGGTGTGGTATTTTGTAGATCAAAATATGATCGCTGTTACAGATCGACATAGTACGGCGAACTGACGCAAGTTAAGCCAATTTCTCCGGTGGAAAATCAAATGAAATATCAGACGACTTTTCAAGGATGTTTAGTGTGTGATTTGAACCCTTGACCAAATCTACTGTAATGACTGACCATTCGGCACCAGTTTCGCTGTTGACATATTACGATTGTTACAGTAGGATGATAGAAGTCCGTGATCAATACATAATACAGTGCTTAAAAGTTTCAATAGCAACCTTATAAGTGATTTAAGTAAACGATAAAAAGACCTGTTAAAGCGTATGGTTTTATGGTCAAACGTCAAGGTTCACTGACAGTTATAAATAGTGAATGATCAACCGCAATTGTTTAATGTCCGCCACTGTCTAACACTGGTTAGTTGTTGTGGCACTCCTGCACTGACGCCCACTCATTACGTTCGGATCACAGAAGGTACTTGAAGAAGGGGCCCTATACAGCTGCATTTTGGAATGATGACCATAGGAAAAAATGTGTGAGGTATATTTTTCTCAGACATAAGTTATCTGCTACATGATTAATTGATGGTTACTTTCTAGTTAGTACGATTTTGACTTTTTCATGCAGTAGCTGCTGTTTATTTTACTTCGCTCAGAAAGGACCTCTCATAATTGTTAACACTAAGAACTTTCTGAAACAAGCAAAGTGACTTCGACACACTAAAATTTTTAAAGCAATGGTGACCATTGTAGAGGTCAAGAAAATTCAGCTGAAATTTCTGTATTTTTGGTTATCAAATTAACTGTAACATTGACCACAAGCCTCCGAATATGATTTGCTTATAGATCGATCGTTCACTAGGTGTTTCTTCGGAAGTGAGCAAACATTGATTTGGAGATTGTGTCTTTTTCTGTTTGACTAACTGAGATGAAGGTAATGATTACAGTCTGATTATTGAACAGTTAAGCTGTTTCTTAGTCCGTCTGCAATGTTTTCTGTAGTTTGAAAAAATTTAAATAATTTACAACAATCGTTTGGCATTTTAAATTTTAACAGTTGGAAAGTCTACATAATTGTCTTGGCATGTTGCACTCGGATAAATAACGTACCGAGAAATGAGATGTAGTCATGGGTACTAATGAGTAACAAAAACCGGAATAAACCATGTGAATAGTGGGAGGGGACGTCATGAATAGTGGCAAATAAACTTAATAAACGGATGCAACCAACGGTGCCCTCGTAATAGATACAGTGCTAGCAGGCAAGTTATACTGTGTGTAACAAAGATGGCTCGACAGATTAACTTTTCAGTATGTAGGGATTTGTTAGATTAGCGTCCATGGAACCAATGATCAACCAGTCAAAAAACACGAGGATCAGAGTTTTATTCTGGCTCTGGGCAACGATATACAGTACTGATGAATCTGAAAGGATATGAAACTTCAGTCCTGTAATTCACTGCCACTTTTTTAATGACCGGATCTGTGATATTGGTATCACCTGCAGGCGCTGATTAATTTATTACATCAGAAGGTCCCATTTTTTCACCATTACGACAGCTTTTGTTGTTCTATGGCTGTCTTGATACGAGGAGGGCTGGTGTGTTTTTAGAGGAGGGGCTCTTCAATATATGTGCCGTTCTTATTCCAGCTGGTACTACGGTAAGACGGGAGGTATGGTGAAAAAAGCCTGGTCTTAGAGGCCGTCTGAATGGTTCTGGGAACCGTCTTCAGAAGTTCACTACGGAGATTTTTCGGATTTATTTATTTCTCCTTCTGAAAAAGTTTACAAAGCAAGTTGTCTGATAACCCAAGGCAACAGGCTAAACCACCGAATGCACTAACGTTTGTAGGATAGAGAGCTGTGTGTTGTGCTGTTGTCTAACACGTCTAGCAATCAAGAATTTGAGGTGGATGATTTTATTCCTTCTGGCTGGATGCCAGTTAAAGTCACAGTTATACTATCCAGTGGCAAACCGTACTGACACACAACAGTTGCGAACGATACAGATAGTTCAAGAAAATAGTGTTTTCAACAAAGCAATAAAATAGAAGCGGTAGACGATTGACTTTCATTTCTGATAAACCAAGCAGCGATTCACGGCTACCATCATCACAGATTAAAAGGAAACCATGTGCTTCACGAGAAATAGGAGTGAGCTGGATGTGTGGAACATATAGTCATACACAGCCTAAGATATTTTCAGAACGTCTATTTTGTTCTAGTCGCCAACTCACTCTGGTCCTTGAACGAGGAACTATTTCAAAACAGTTGCAGTATACGTTTTTCAAAATGTATGCATAGGTTTTAGCTAGAGCTTAAATTACCATTCTATGAAACGGCGAGTTCAGTCATCAAAATCAGTACTCATTTGGACTTCGCAGACATACTGCGTTTGTGCGCAAGCCTGGCAAACCATAAGACGTGTGACGAAGTAGCCTAGTTCTATCATTTTGAGATCGTGCACTCAGAGTTCAGTACATTACAAGGACATATAATTGCTTGTGCTGCAATACTAAACAAGTTATTAGGTTTGATCACAGCTAGTCACGAACTAGAAAAACTGTTCGTAAAGTTAGTGGGGTAGAAATTTGGAGACTTGACACTGACTCAGTAGGTGTATCGCTACTCTGAAATTGTCCTGGGTTACAGCGAACCCATTGTTTCCGTCAGTACGTCTACATCCCACCTCTGGCCAGTCCACGACTGCCCACCTTCAGAAGACTGTCTTCGCAGGCAGCACAGAAACACATTTCATCAGTAGACTTCTCTTTAATGTAACTCAAACGCAATACGATCAGACTGCGTGGTTAATGAAGACCTGCACAATTAAGACATAGCAAAAGGTTGACTTACGGTGACAAATTTAGAGTGAGAAGCTGAGTTTTACAGAAGAAAACAAAAAGCACCTTAGTAAATCATAGAACATATAACTTAGTTTTATTCACTCGGTTGGTGCGATATGGGTACAGTAGAACAATGGCGAATTGACTGCTGGAAATGTCTCCGAATCTGGTTTAGAGGGTGTCTGATCGAAGACAGAAGTCTACAGTGAAGTAGACAATCAGTTCAGATCGGTAGGCATAGTACAAGAGATACATTAAAATTGTTTTAGCTGTTCAACCGACTTCACAATGAAACTGGATAACAGAATTCCGTCTCAGAAGATAATGAATGACTAGAGTGTCAGAGGAAACTATTTGACTTGGTTGAAAAAACAAATGTGGCAAAATCAATGTACCTAGTCGGTTTAACTTGAGTGACTGCTCATAAGTGAAGTCTGTTGAGACTGACTACAGTCTCAGGGCAGTGTGAGAATTAAGCACAAGAGGATGACAGACATGTAACAAAACTGGCAAATGGAGAGATCGGAATAGACTTCTATCAGTTAATGGCGCTAATGAATTTAAAACACCTGGAAAAACCCGAAGTTCGCCACACATAGTCTTACGCACCTCACTTAACAAAAATAAGTGCCGGAAAACATCTGAAACAGTTCTCGAGTTCTCAAAGCATTTAATGCAAGCAGTAGGGTTTATCGTGTTTGTAGATCCATTCACCAATTTTTTCACGAATCAATGATAACCGGTACCGCTAAACCATAACATCAAGACTAGGCCGGTTTAGTAAAACAAAATATGTATACGTATCTGCTTGTTATCTCTGCGTTAATTCTACAAACAATTCTTTTCCTAAATTCATGTGTGTTATCGTGAAAAAATTGGCAATCTTTCTTTCGAAGTCTGATCGATGGCAAACAAAGAGGATCAAAATAGGTCAGAAACTGTTGAATGTTACACCTTGACTGAGTAGTCGAGCCACCACATCACCAACATTTTCTAAGCATCGGACTCCCAAGTACATAGACTGCTGTTAAACAAAGAGGAGCATGCTTACATATAAAAAACTTTATGGGGCACGAATTTTTAGCGCTGGAAGTAAACCTTCCAAAACCACATACCTCTCAGAGAACGGACTGGACACAGAACTTCTGATAAAAAACCGTACAGTATTTTTTTCGTACTAGATGCTAGGTAGGTTGCTAAGGCACAAAAACCCTTGGTGGACCATTTTCACACCACGTAGGAACTTAGACAAAGGTTTATTCGGCTGTTCGGAAAACCTTACAAAATCTAATATAATCTCAATATATGACCCAGGTAAACAGTAGAACACTCCTGATATGTTTGTTGTTTGCTTGCGATTCTGAGTTGGTGGAAATGATGCCAAACTAACATCCGTCAATTCGTCTTTTTTTCATGTGGACGATGCTCTTCTGAGGTGATCTCTTCCAAAGGTCAGTGATGTATATACAGTTGTATTGGATCAAGTACAGCGCACACTGTGGCCACACATAAAAGAAGCGGTTATTTCTGGTCACAGTAAGAAGGTTTCCAGTAAATTTAAGGGGACAAACCTGGCAGTTATATTTTTTCAGTGGCTGATATTCGTCAGTGACAAGATTACAGGATAGACATTAAAAGGCTTTAACAGACAAGGGCTATGATGCTAAGTATTCCTCTATCAACGAGTCTTTAACCTAAACTGAAAAGACAATGGGATGGCTCTTCAAACGCAGCCCATCTATTACCATACGTTTTCGTTCGCTTGTTCTGTATGCATGTAGTTCTCTGTACGTGTGCAATAGGAGGACAGAAAGAAACTCTGTGTCACTATCTCTAGTCGTGCAACTCATTTTAATCGACGAATGCTTACATTTTCTTAACAACTTGCAAGGTCATTTCCATGGTGTATTTTTGATGATTTATAGAAATGCTAAAAGATGCGACACACTTTTTGCCTGGTGAGTATTCCAATGTCGTCTAGTGGCTGTGAATTCATCTAGTGCTTTCATTTTCTGGTTTCAGTTTTTGTCATTGAGTCATAACTGCTTTTTATATTTCTATATACATCTGGGGTTAAACTAAGTTTTCAAGCCTTGTCGTGTTTATGTATTTTCACATCTGTTAGGACCACAGTTCAACTATTCTCATGAAAAGGCACTCTAGTACGTCGGTTGATGAAAGTCGTGTAATCCGTCCTGTTCATTGTATGCTACAGTTCACTTGAGCACGTTGCTAATATCAGCAAAACTTTAACAGATGAAAGCGATTAGAATTACAATTGAAACTGAGTCCGCATACTACCCAACCAGTAATGGAAAAATGTTTGAATTGCAGAAACGATTGGTGGAATGACTGACCAATGAGTGCATAGGGTCATTGATAAACAAATACATCAGAGTGAACTCAAGAATTTGCTCCTTTACAAAAAAGCGGGATAATTTATGAGAATATGCTAACAGAAAGCGTGGATTTTAAGGGCGATAAATGTTTTCGACAGTATGACTGAATCCTAACCCGTGTTTATCCACGTTATTGCACAACAGCCAATGTAGACTGACACAATACTTACTAGTTTGTTGCTTGATCTCACTTAAGCACTATTTTAGTTCACCTTGATGTGTGATTTTCTCTTCATTGTGTGGTTTTTCACAACAATTCATACGAGACGAATACACTTTGTAAACGATGCATACTACCTTGAGATACTAGAAGCAATTTTCGATGAGAATCCGATACTGATCCTCAGCTCATGTTAACTTTGATAGTTCTTGTGAAGAAAGGTTGATTCTTTCATTGTGTTGTGCTCCCATCGACGGTATTCCATCCGATTAGCATGTCTTTCTAAATAAAGTGAAGCAAACTTATCGATGAGACAGTTTTATTCTGTTCAGGGGATAATTTTTGTTGAGGGATTAAACCATAAACATTCAAACCTGTCATAGATACCAACCCTCAGTAGGCCAAGAATGCATTAGGTATGAAGTTTTGGACACGCCGCTGCTGGTTATTATGGACAACGCAAATTTTGTGACTTGCAATAGTCCGAAACGGTAACCTTCATACAAAATGTCACATGGGAACTATCTGAAATTTACCTCCTCGTTTTTGTAACCAGGTTTCAATTACGCTATTAGGGAAATTGCAGTAGCATAATTATACTGCAACCCTACAGCAGCTACAACGACGCTCATATGAACTTATGAAAAGTAGATTTCGGAAATTTGATAAAGTGAAAGTAAATATTTATTCACTTGGTATTGATGATTAGTTGAAATTTTTGGGGACGTTGTAGGAAAAATATGGACATTTAATTTGGACGAGTACTTTTGCCAAGAAGATCAATATGGCTATTAGCGGTAAACCCAAGAAGTTCGTGAAAGTAGAACAACTTGACAAGCATCTCATTGATAAGTACGGTTCCGAAGTCATCTTTATGCAGTTGAAGTGGTTAAGTGCTAACATTTTCACAACTAATATATCATTAGTTTGCTACTTTCATTGTGCACAAAAGCTGTCACTTCACTGTGCTGATGGGCTTTGTTGAATGTCGCCATCGTTAGTACAGTCCTGATAGTTGGATAACAATTTAACTTAGCTTGACATGACTAGTGAAAAGGGCCAACAGTCATCACCCGCATGACGAGTTTCATAGTCTTCTGCGAAAATTTACATCAATACAGAGTTGGATATAGGTCATTCTGGTTTTGGTTACAGTACGCAAAATACTTTCAAGTTATGTGCACAAGTAAACACATGAAGACACAGGCGGAAGCATATGAACACAGACATCTATGAACGACTGTCCTATGTGCATCATTTGACAATCCAAACCACGTCGGCATTGTCGTTACTCCGTTGGCGACTTCATCTTTTGGACCATCATCAAAGGATGGTGCATCAAGTCGAGTTCGACATCGACGATGTCGTTGACTAAGTCATTTGTGTCAAGTCATACTCAACGACTTTTCATGGCATCTTCATTTGACGTTGCCACAGAGTCATACATAGCTTTCGGGCAAGATAAACGCTTCAGAAATTGCATAATCTTGGATATGTTAGTAGTCGTTTGCTGAACATGAACCAGGTAAAGACTGCACTGATGTTTCACTGGAGTTTTGGTTTCACATTGGCACTCGAGTGACTGAGCACAGAACACGACAAGTTTCAGACGGTGGTGCGGGATAAAGCTTAGCTCACAGAACAAAACGGCCTGATTACCACAGCATCTTACTGGCCTAGTGAGGAGTTGCCAAACTAACCATTTTTGATTCTGATTGGGCACATCAATCAACCCGGTGGTTGCCACCGTCGGTCTAACTGGTGTAGGTTTAGCGTTGGCACAGCTACACAACTGGTAGACTATGCGACGTTGTGATGCGCAGAATGATTCTGTTAAAAGCCAGAGAGTTAGGTAAGTATTTCCAACAGCAAAACATCAGCATTTAGAAATAGAATTTCAGTAAATATTCAGTCTTTTGTCAGAGACGAGCCAAGGGAGCGAACAAATATTAACTCCCACAAAACAACGGTTTAAATATGAACTGGGATCTAATGTTTTGCCTCTAAAAATTCACTGGCAGTTCTATCTTTATTCTTATCGACACGACTATATAGCACACGGCCTGCTCACTGTGTATTGATTTTTTTAAATCATTTTGAACCAGTCATTCTCTTTCTGAATACGGTGCAGCTAACCAAAAGTTTTTCCTTCAAACCGGAGTATCAGAATAGACAATGGTTTGAAACAGGAGGGACAGAGGTTAAAATCCGTTACCACAGCAACGACTTACTGCAGATCAAGCGGTAATCAAAATTAACTGTTTTGCTATTCAACAGTTGAATTGTCAAAAAAGTCTCTTAGTCGACAGTTAACACTTCTGGTTGACTGGAGGTGTTTGAACAATTGGAGGCATTGCATAATTGTGGATGACAGTGAATCTTGATGGTCACTATAGTGATATCGGGCAGAGATCGACAAACGATGACCTCTGGTCTCAAAACAGAATGTCCTGTCTACCGGCTAGTCAGTCGCAATCACCTAGTTTGTCGGTGGGTTTATTCTGCTCTCGGTCGCAAATCTCATTGACGTAAGATAACATTCGAATGTGCGGCCAATTCTCAGAAAGGACGTACACATATGACATTCAACGAACCCTTCTGAATAATGTTCATTTAACTGGAGTTCCACTTTTGATCCTGTCCAGATTACCACCAAATTAAGAAAGACTTTTACCTGACAAACACAATCGAGAATCACACTACTCAGTTCCATTTACACTTTAAAAGTTTTCACTGAAATGCACGTCATAATTAATTCTTGCTTCATTGTTACTAACTTCACTCATTAACTACAGATGAAAGTGGTTCACCGCTCTGAAAATGACTTGCTATCCGACTAGCAGCTAACTGATGCA
Source organism: Paragonimus skrjabini miyazakii (assembly GCA_014338405.1). NCBI lineage: Eukaryota > Metazoa > Platyhelminthes > Trematoda > Plagiorchiida > Troglotrematidae > Paragonimus > Paragonimus skrjabini miyazakii. Next base: position 66,856 of record JTDE01001506.1, on the reverse strand, counting down.
GATTATTGGGAATTGCTTATAAGATGTCTAAGAGATATGAATTATTGCAGTTCATTCAAATTGTGTTCTCTGTGCTTCCAAACATTTAAGTATGCACAGCCTACAGGAACCATTGAGGAGAGACGACATAACTCGTAAACTTTCCAACCGATAATTACGTCACAAAATACGGTTTAGGAAGTGAATTGTAAACTTTTCAGTTCAACAAAACATGTCCACAGATAATACGTTGGGTTTTATTGAGGGTCACCCATTACGCCTACATCGTTACGTGTGTTGACTCAGAAATTCCGTATTCAGCTATACACAGATGTAACGTGTAAAATATGGAGGCTTCAATTTGTTAGAACACATACATGTTGTCAACACTAGTAAAGATCATAGCTTACGCTGTTGTTAGGTGTGACTTAACGATGGTGTCATGTTGACACATTCCATTTGCATTTGGAATTTGCCTTCAATTACCGGAATAGCTCTGAGGATCAACGATTCATAGTTTACCTTGAGTTGACTGATAATTGTGATCTAGGGCAAATATGTCTTTACAATCACTATTCAGAACCAAATGAAGAAAACATGTAGAGAGCATTTTTAACTCGCTTTATCCAGTTGTAAATCATGAAACCCCGTGAACTATATTAGTTAATGATTGGCGCTATCTAGTGTCCCACAAATATAAACCTAAAACATGATCCTGTTAAAAATGTAACGAGAGGAAATGCCATGCCGAACTGTTCTTCTCAAGTCTCTGACAAAAGTAGCAGTATAGTCGGGAAAAGTCAGGTTAACGAATTACATAATGTGGCCTCATTAAAGGAAGTTAACGAATGTAAAATTTCGAGTGTCAGTCATAAACAGAGATCACAACTGAAAGGACATTTTCGAAGTCCGTTAAATGAACTGCGTGCAAATTTGAAGACCTACTGCATTTTTATGGCGTACATTAGTATGATCTAATTGTAATATAGAAGAAAATTTCATTGAATTTGGAAACATGATTTGTGGGAAAAGTCAAGGCTGTGCTAACTAATAAGGATGCCAAATACAAGAAATCCGAGTGATTATCAAGTCTGAATTTTAGGTCACTAGTTGATTGTGAACAATGGTTAGTTTATATGAAATAAATTCATGACAACACATCATTAAGCTAAGGCGGTTGGGTGTGGGATATACGTTTGAGGAAACCACGAGTGATTTGCAATGCGTCCAACAATTTTTTATTGTAAGTAAATATTTTATGATCGTTATTGAGCAACTGGTCACTTATTTGACTACAGTTTTCATGGCGAATGATCACTAGTTTGAATTGTCTCTCATTCTTGTGAGCAAACAGACAGCACAAGCTGTTTAGTGGATGAATATGCAGCCTTTTAATTTCGTGTTTGAAGCTCTATAGACAAGTATTTGAAATTATACGTAGCTGTACCGACATTGTAGAACAGCGGCGTAAAATCTGCAAGTTAATCAGATAATTCGGAGAATAAAAGCCAGCTCTGACCTAAAAGTCCTTCAACTATTACCAATCATCTTCTGTAATCTAAACTGCAAACACAATTCGAAATCATTCACATGTCTGACGGTATCAAGCGGTACATTGCAGCTACAGGTAAATACGTATGGTAATTTTACGATCTTACAGATGAGCAGATATTACTCTAGCTTGTAACATTAGCAAACACGAGAACCGAGTCTTTTCAATTCAGACAACGGCCGTGGACACAACCATATTTGTGCTCAGGTCAACTGCATGTGAACAGTCGATCCGATGTCTATTTGTAACGATTTACTGGACGCCTCCAATTCTGGTTTACTTGTGTCTAGAAAAGAGGCATACAATCAAAGTGGAAGTTATTTAAAATTCAGAACTATGAATTATTTAGATAATACAATTTTCAGACATGCAACTTATTTGAAGCATCGTATCACAACAAACCTTAAACGTTTGCACGTTGTTTTGGAGTTCACTCATACCAAGAGGTCAATCGTTATCACCGGCATTCACAGCACCACATCAGTGGGTGACCTTAGTGTATAACTGCTACATATATGTAAGGAAAAAACAGACCTTCTTTTAAAAGTGAACGAGAGGATACGAGGTGTACCCAATTGCTACTGAGGTGTCTGTGCTTAAGTTAAGGTCTACAACACCGAGATGCCTGAGGCAAGCAAGAGAAAGTGAGAGTAGGGCAGCATCCGATTTTCCCATTCCGTCTCATTAGTATTTACACTTGGCCCACACGAACTTTGACCAAAAGCCCAATTAGTTGTCGTTCGTCCTAACATTTTCAACCACAGACGCTGGAAGAAAGCTGTGACCCAAAGTAGCCAGCCATCAGTTACCTATATCAAGTCATCAGGTGTTCACTCCGCAATTTACACCATTCGGCAGAGGCATCACCAGAAGTGGTAGGCGTATCGGATAACCTGTAGACATTTCAAATACATGGCCTAGCCATTGATGATGATGATGACCTGGCAAGTGATGAATTATTGAACAGTGAGCAAATGAACTGCTAACTATCCGCTTCCAGAGCTCATCCAATGATTGCATTCCACAAGTGTGACTGTTCGGAGGAGCAATAGTCAAGGGGTTGTTAATTAGTTACGACCTGTGCTTTAAGCGTTCTCCTTCAACGGCCGTTGAGTAGTACCACTCCTATAGTCGTATAATAGCCGCGATCTTTAAACTTCAGTGATGCTTCCATCTACCGCTACAGATTACCTATATTAGCAAATATCTCTCAGGTTCTAGAGACATCTACAAGCCCCTATTTCAGTTCTTGTGCCACAACCGCGGTTGATGCGGATTTCTAAGTACAGTAACCATTTGGCGGAGTACGGGCTAACATCCTTCCCACACAGACTACAGCATTATTGATGGACTTTAAGAGGAGCACCGCCCTAGTGATGTGACCGTAAAAGACGCTTGGCCAGAGAATTCGTTTAATGCACAAACGCCCATATAGGTCATGTCAAAAATCAAACCTCAAACGCGTATACT